>PVJX010026074.1:0-26230 GCA_004027295.1 Dolichotis patagonum | reverse complement strand
TTTTTTTTTTATTTGAAAGAGAATAAAACAAAAGGGGGCAGTACAGAGCAGATCAGAACAGGACAACATAGGCAACACAGTACTTTACATTAAGTCAACTGGACATCAACAGTATCTAACACCATATCTCTTACTCTGCTATAGTTGAACATAGTTTCAAATACAATAGTATCAAACATAACACAATAGTATTAAGCCATACATAGAGTGAAAGAATTACAGGGCTTTCTGAACCGAATAACAGAAAATGATCAATGGATACTATAATATCTCATTTTTGATAAAAAAGAAAAAAAATTGTTTGAACTATCACACATATTCAGAAGTCTTACCATGCTTTTTTTGTTCTACTACCATTGGTTCTATCTACCACATTGTGTCTCACTGGAATTTGAACATGTGTGATAGTTCAGGAGATGCTCTTGCTTCTGGTTTCCCCGCCCTGGGGTGGCCACAGCTCCCCAGACCACAGTCACTTACCAGGGTGGCAGGCTGCTTACTGGTTGGCTCAGCGCCCTAAGTTCCAGCATGGCGCGGATCTCAGGAGATGCTCTTGCTTCTGGTTTCCCCGCCCTGGGGTGGCCGCAGCTCCAGAAACTTTTCTTTCCTTTAAAGGGGAGCAAAGTAAACTGCTCAGCTTGTCCTGTAAGGACCACCTGACTCACACAGAATCACTTTAGAATGTCACAGCCCTGATCTGCCAGAGCTGCAATGGGAAGACATTCTAGAAGGTAGAAGAAGCCCAAAAGGTCAACACAGGCAGCCAACAGCTCTCTGGGCACTCCTTATGGACTTACAGTTCTGATGAATTAGTTAGGGCTCTATTGTTGTCTTTCAAGTGGACCTAAATGAATGTTTGAATAACTAATACACTTCTGTGTCTCCCAAATAAAATGAATAAAGGAATATTATATTACACTCATATACAATCTACTATCTAACCTTGTCTCTTGTCTTCTCAGACTCCATGCCGGCTTCCTCATATGGTTCATTATTTTCTTATGCATCCTTCTAGGAACATCTACACGAATACATATATTCTGGCAGCTTCTTGTCTATACAAGTGGTAACATGAAATTAATTGATTTGGAAAACAACATTTCTTATAGTTGATATGATTCAGAATAAAGGCTCTTGATTCTTTTTACATCATTAGTGAATTCTACTACACGGTGTTCCATACTTCATTTAACCAGTCTCTTTCAATGGTCATTTGAATTCCTGCCTGTCTCTTATTGTTATACACAGAGCTGTAATGAACTATAAATCTCTGTCATTTTTCACATGTATAAATACATTTGTAGAATAAATTTCTAGGTATCGAATTGCCAGGTTAATAGTCCATGCATTTTTATTTTAATAAATACTTTCACATTGCCCTATATAGACATTGCAACTAACTTAAAATTTCATCAGCAATGTATGATAATGCTTATTTCCTCACAGCTTGGCCCATCATTGCTTGAACATTTATATTTTTGTCATTCTAGCAGATACAATGGTGTCTCTTTCCTCTTTAAATTGTTTCTCTTGTTTGGAGTGAGATCAAGCAACTTTTCATAGTTTGATGAAAGAGGGCAAAAAAGAAGTTAAGACTTTTGCAATTGCTGACATCATAAACCCAAGCAATATCAGACCATAAGAAATAGTGTCGATATGTTTTAGGGGGCCGTATAGACAACCCTTAGCTACCTAAGGGCTGAGCACTTAGCTCCCAGATCTCTGAGGCCTTGTCTCTAAGTGAAGAGCATCTCTAGGAAACTGTTAGGTTTAGTCTTCTCCTCAAACCCTGTCCTAAGGCACAATGACACCTGCTTGGTCTAAGGGCTGCTGTTTTTCATCCCAGGTTTGAATCTTCAGTACTTCCATTAACATTTAGACAAGTACCTCATAATCGTGTGTGGGAATGAGCTGGTTACACAAACCATTTCTCTTAGCGGTGGGTTTTTCTACCCTTTCCATTCATCCATGTCAGCCTGTAGTGTAAACTCCTCCCAGGGTTAGTCTCCTCAGCCACAGGCTCCAGATCAAGATGGCTGCTGTGATCTCCTTGTCTTCCTGAGAGAGAGTTCAGTTCTGCTTCTCATCTTGAGCCCAGCTGACAAGAGGGATTCACTGAAATTCTATCACCTGCTATGTTTTATTTCCCAGAATATTTTATTCTGGGAAATATTCTGGTTTTTATTTCTTTTTGGGTGAACCATTTTCGGTTCTCATCTCTTCCCTCAAAGTATTGTGTATTTCACCACGGGCATAATGCACATTTATTATCATGCATATGTAGCTGTGTGTGCCATAAACAACGTTTTTCATTCATTGTTTTACCTATGTGGCTCCCATAACCAATTCTCCTTCTGACCTGGGTCTATCTTTTGTGTTGTGTGAGGAAGTAAAGCAGAAAAAAAATGCATGTTCAGATTCCAAATCCAAATGGAAAGAGGAAACAGATTCTGGCATGGAAGACTGTCCCCAGTGCTGCCCAACTAAGTATTCTAGAAGAAAATTGGTGTCCCTCCAATGGATTCAGTTGTTTATTTCTTTTTTACTAAATTGTTTTGATTGACCAAATGTTTTGCTTTTAGATGAACATAGCTACAGATTGTTGTTTTATGAGCTTGCTAGATGCCATGGGCTAATTAAGAAAGCCAGAAAATACAATGCTAACTTAAAAGATATTTCAAAGCATTACAAAAGTCTGCTTTGATCTATCTTTATTATTACCTCTTCACAAAGCATCTTTATGTAGGAGACATCCAAATTAGTGTGGAAAGAACATTGAGTTTGGAAATAGCAAATGTACATGAAACAGCTTTGGTTATACTTTTTGCTATGATGTCTACAGAATTACTGAACTTCTCTGAGTTTATATAATTATTGAGAACATACTTTCACTCTAAGCTCCATAACATTTGGAACTTATTAAGTAGCCAAAAATATTTATTATAGAGTTGATTTGCCCCCAGATGTCCTGCAAAAGTCTATGTGTGCAAATGGTGATTAAGACACAGTGCTCTGCACTCAGTCAAATGTATGGATGATTTGTTCAACTGGATAAAAAAAGCAGAGTATTTTACTAAACTCAATACTGGATGAGTGGGAAGAATACATGAACTTGAGAAACCACATTTTGCTGTCCATCCAATAGCATAGGAGTGGGAAACATGGTAAATGCTGAGTTTGGAGAGGTAACGCAGGAGCAAATCTGGCCCACTCTTTCCAACTGGGATTTAAGGACTGCTGTATAAATATGCAGTACAGAGGTAATAGAATAGGAGGTCTGAAAATAGAGAAAGTTCCTAAGAGCTGCAGTAAAAACGAAAAGTGCTATCTAGAGACATACAGATGGCCAATGGTGAGGGTAGTGAAACAATCTGTGTAGTTGGATGGTTGGATGGTTTTCTGTAACTGTCCTCAGCAGCCAGGTATAGAAACATGTATGTCCTATGAGATGCTCGGGAGAGAATAGGAAAGAAGTGACGGGAAGTCCAACAGTGATACCTCAAGGAGTCGCGATACATAGCGCTGATCACTTGAACGGCAAAAGTTTGGAAGATCATTTGTAAAATATTAGGGTTGTGATACAAAAGGCCAGCAGTAACACTGCATAACAAAGAGAAATATGTTTTTCGTTCAAGGCCAAAAAATCTGGCAATCATCTGTTCAGCCAGGAATGACATTCCATTGTTGCAGGAAGGCTTCTCTCTTTTTAAGTTATGTGTAGTTTTCATTCTCAGATTCTCCTCATTGTCCAAGTTAGCTGCTGGATGCCCTGGCATCCACATTCTACCAGCAGGAAAGACACAGAAAGCAACGTTGTACTTCACCCTCTTAAGATAATTTCTCAGAAAGCATACACATCTCTTCCTTTAACACCACACTAATCAGAACTACGGACAACACACAAAACTGGGAAATAGTGCAGTATTTTAGGTGTGGTTATTTTGGGAAATAGGGAGATAGAGTGGTGGGAAACAACTAGTAGTCTCTTTTAAAAATGAGTTAGGAAATGAACGGGAGTCAAATAGAGACTGACTATGACAAAGTCTTTAAGAGTTTTTGGCTCTGTAGAGCAAAAGATTGAAAGTCACAACTCACCTTTTAAAAATGCTGTGAGTGCTTGTTGATTTACAGCAGGGGAGACTTCAACGTTTGGATGTTGTTGAGGTGGACTAGGAAGGGGGAAAAGGTTGGTGATCAGAGAGTTATGATGAGGGCAGATACCTAAGGAGGTTGGCTGGGGGATTCGTTTTTAAACAGAGCTTCTAAAAATTTAACCATCTTGTTAAAACGCACACTCTGACCAGGGGATCTAGATGGGACTGAAGTTTTGCCTTTCTCACAAGTGCCCAGGTTGTGCTGATGATTCTGTCCCTAGCTCCCACTTGGAAAGAATGTAGGAAGGAATAGGGCCCACTGTGGATAGTTGTTTTTCAGTAGGGGTACAGGGGAAGTTGAGGATCCTGTTTTAAATATTTCCTTCTTTCAGCAAAGTAGGATTTGAGTTTATATACCAAGAATAAGGACAGAGGCAGCACCATAGGAGGATTGAGAGAACAGAAATTTTCGAACAGTTGCAGGAAAGAATGAAAAGGGATATCTAGAGAAATAGGAGTGAGCGTAGAATAAGGGTTTAATGAGAGCAGTGGCCACATACTAGGAGTGAGGTCAATCTGCATGATTGGATAATTTTCTCTAACTGTAATCAGCATTCCAGGTGCAGAAACACAGAAGGTGAGTTAACCCTCCTGAGAAATAAATTTTATTTCACTTGGAGACTCCCTATCAACATGCCTCATGCCCATTTCTCCAGTGGAAATTCCTTAAGTTACAAAATGATACCCCTGAGGGTTTGGGGCCTTCCCAGATGCCTGTATACATCCATCCCTTCTCCACTCACGACACTCATGCAGTCTTCCTGTTATTTCCCAAACTCTCCTATATCTAACGATGCTTTCTAACTCGGTCATGTCTAAATCTGGGGTGTCTGCCAATGACAAATTTTAACTACTTCGAGGATTCTATCTCCACTCGATTTGGGGGTAAAGTCCACATACATAGGATCTTAAAAGTACTCTAGATGATCCTAATGCAGTTGGCCCATGGGCAGTACTTTGAAAAACCTTGGTCGCCATCAGACATCTTCCACTTAAACACCCATGGCCTCCACAGTGCTATTTAACATACCTGGAAGTCCTCTTTCCACTCACTGCTTACTTAAAGTCTCCACTTACTTCTAATTTCTTTAAGCTATCAATTTTATCTCATAATTAAAGGATTCCTTTGATGTTTATAGAGCGATGCCTACATGATGTGAACGATGTTGTCCTGCCCTTGCTCATTACATCACCTGACATTGTTTATAATTTTGAATGCCCCACCGCTACTTTAGGCTATGGTTCTTCTAAATGAAGGGACTTTCTTTTTGACCAGTGCAGTGTTTGAACTAGAAAGTGCCCTGAAACTATTATATGCTAACCTGAATAGAGAGGCGAACAAATATGACAGTGTACAGAGAATCAAGAAACAGAAAAATTGATAGGGACACCAAAAGAAAGCAATGTAATGGAAAATAAATATGTGATAAACAGAATATAAAAGGAAAAAATAAGCAGGGTTTAGCAGGAAGAGAATCATTACAGTCTGGGAGACAACATGGGTGATTTAATCACAAATAGTTTTAAGAAACAGGAGGAAAGAAGTCTGCAGGCAACTTGAAATAGACTCTTAAGTACCTGACAAACCTGAGAAAAATAGGTGGCAAAAAAATCAATACATTGGAACTGGACAAAGCTTCATTGTACCATCCCTTTTCAATCACTCGGAGGGAAAATGATGTGTTTAGTACATCTTCTGTCTTCATGTTTGGACCTTTAAATAGGGTATTTGGATTCATGAACTGTAGCCAGCTCAGATTGTCTCTCTCCCCAGCACACTGCCGTACTTTCTAAATGACACCAGCCTTCCAAGCAAGATTGATTGTAAACTTGAAAAGGTTACATGTGATGTAATGAATAACACATGCCACCCCCTTGGGCGCATCTCTGGAAGGGCACACAGGCCTCGTGTTCTCATCATTTAGAGAAGATTGGGGAGGACTCCTACTAGGCAAGACCAAAAGAAACTTCCTATTATGTCCACTTAATAAACAACTTTAAATCATTCACTGAGTGAATATAGCATTATTAAGAATCAGCCATTACTGGCATCATACAAATGGTGTGAATGAATGGATAAGTGAATGAGTATCATACACAAGTCCAATGCAAAATGCTATGAGGATATTAAGATAATTCAAACATGGGTCCTACTTGTAACAGAAATTATAGTCCAGTAAGGGAAGTAACATGTTCATCACCTTCCCTAAGAAAAGTGAGATAAATCCCATCACAGTATATACATATTACTATTAAAATACAGAATACAAGGAAAGAAAGCATTATTTAAAAAGCTATTAAAGAAGAATTTTTCGGGAAGTTGTGTTTAAGGTGAACCTTGAAGAGTTTGGATATGGAGAATTTGGGAAAAATATTTAGGGCAAAGAAAGACCATGAGACAGCCTGTGTTGGGATGTGAAAAGCAGATACTTTATTGGATAAAAAGTAAAGATTATAATATCGGGTAACAGTGCTGGAAATTACATTGAAAATTTACATGGAGATCTTTTAAAGTTTTAGAGTCATAGCTTAGCACAGGATAGTTAACTGCTAATATTTATTGAATAATTACTATGGACGTGCTACATTTTAATTGCTCTAATTGTCTTAGATAAGGTTTACAGTAACTCTGAGGTCCTTAAGTTATATTAAATCTTTGTTATTCAGTAAGGTGCTGGGAAAAGCAACTAAAAGATCTTGCTTCAAATGAAAATTATTTATTTATGATTTCATGATAAACTGTGTATATGATTTGGGCTGGGATGAGGAGAGCTTGACTAGAAAAGTTACTAACATTATGACATATATTTATTTTATTTTACTCAACACATACACACTATAACTTTGTACTAAATCTTAAAATGAATATAAAGCATAATTTAAAAGATTTTTCCAGAGAGGGTTCCTTATTTTTTCCAAGCAAATTCCATGAGTAAATAGTGTGATATTTTGCACTTCAGGTTTCTGTTTTTAACCTGATTATAAAAAGAGCTGATTTTATAAAATTCTTTGAGTTGACAAACTCCTTAGAACTTTAGTTATTGATTGGGTGTAAGACATGGTCATGAATGTTCACAATAATGAAAATTGATCTTTCCTTTACCGTCTGCTAACTGGGTTTTCCCCCTAACTTTTTAAATCATATAGATTCTTAATTTTAAATTGTTTTTCCCCAAATAAATGTCATAGATGCATTGAAAGAGTGTATTAGCTCCAATCCATAATTTTTGATATAATAATCTTCTCATTGACCCCTATATTATGTAAAGAATATTTTAAAATTTCTAAATAGAAGGATACTATAGAAGGATACTATTTTTGTCTATATGTGTTTCATTTTATTGCACTGTGATTTCAAAATGTCACTTGCATGATGTCAACTCTAGAGGCACTGGGATTTAAGATTTGTTTGCAAACATTCAGTAGTTAATTTTTGTAAGTTATGTGTAAGGGTTTAAGAAGAATTTGTATTCCTTAACTTTTAGGTATAGGATTTAGAAGTAAATTAGATCAAACTTGTTAATTTTTCCCGGAATATATTCTAAATATTTATTATTTTTATTTGCTTGATTCACAAGTTACAGGAAAATCTATATTAAAGTCATGATTATAGTTGTCAATTTTTTGGTAATTTTGCCAATTTCTATTATTTTAGGTTTATTATTTTTAGAGTTACATTTAGAATTTTTGTACTTTCTTGGTTTTTTCACTCTTTATCACTATGTGGTGTGCTTTTTTCCTAATATATATTTCAAATTTTACTTAAGATTAGGTATAGTATAGCTATAATAGCTTTCTTTTGTTTATCATTTTCTTGAAATAATTTACTTCTTACTCTCAAGTTTGCTCTGTCATATTTTATGTGTATCTCTTACAGGCACTAGAGCTGATAATTTTAAGTTTATTCTATTAATTCATATTAAACTGTGATTTTAGCTTTTTATATTTATTATGATTACAGATCTATTTGAATTGATTGCCACCAACTTACGCGTTCTATTCAGCAAACTTGATTTCCTTTCTCCCTTTTCAAAAGTTTGCTTGATAGTTTTCTTTATCCATTACTACCCTGGTTTTAAAATTAATACATTCTATTTCTCTTCTCTTAGTGACTCCTTAAGCTTTTCATATGAATTCTTGATATAATATTATTTAAACTCAATATTTTACTTTCGTCCTGATGAAAAAAATCTAAGAACACTTTTAGTTCAAACTTGATTTTCTTTACATTCTATTGTTTTCTAGTATTATTCCATGTTGTTTTTGTATCATAATTTTTGCCACTATTGTCATTGCTAATGCTTGAAAACACCCCCTTATGAGGTCAGTGAGGTCATTTATCCCTGTGCCTTTCAAATGGTTCCTACATGAATTCAACTTCCTCCTTGGTGAAGCACATCACTAGTTGTTCTTTTCAGCAAGGATCGTTGAATAACGCATGTTTCTAGTTTTGAAAGAGAGTCTCCCATAAATTAACTGTTATTTTTATTATTTTATTTTAAAATTATTTTAAAATTAAAACTGTTATTTTACAATTATTATTTTTCCTTAGCACTTTGAATACACTGTTCCCCTCTTCTGTGGTCTCAGTTCTCGTTCCTCAGAAGTTTTGTCTTACAACAGTCGCAGCTTTGTGGATTAAATGACTTCTATGCCTTTAAGGTTTTAGGTTCTGCAGCTTCTCTGTGACACATTGAGGGATTTATTTACTTTTTTTTTTAATGCTTCTTGGTAATCCCGTGGTTCTTGCTCATTCCATTCTCCTGCGTTGCTGTCTCCAGCTGGCCATGGCCATTGCTCCCTCCAAAGTGGCAGCTGGGTCACTCTTGGTCCTCTGTGGTTCCTGGGGTGCTTCAATTCCCGCTTCCTTTGTTAAGGGAACTGCCCTGTGCTGGCCCCTGTCCCTTCAGCCTGAGCAAGGAGAGGCTGTGCATGGGGCCAGCCCTAGAGGATGAGTGACTCTGCTCTGACATCCTGCCCGAGGTGCTGCCAGTGTCCCTGGGGTCAGCCACCTCCTACATCCGAGGACACGGCCAAGCCTGCCTACTCCTCGGCCACTGCTGCTGTAGACTTGGTAAAGATTTCCGGTACTCAGCTGGGTCCTTGTGTGACTCCTTGATCTTTGGCTGTGACCCAGCTAGACAGCGTTAGGCAGCAACTTTCTTCCACGTGTGAGGCTCCTTTGCAAGAGGAAATGTGTTTTAGGACTCGGGGTGGAAAAGGCGGTGACAGAGGTGTGGAGTGCACAACACTGGCTGCCCTTAGCTGTTGATGTGGGCAATGCCCGAGAGGCATTTTGCGACACTATCTCTGAAAACAACCCTTGGATGCTGGTCGCTAAGGCTCTGTAATATTCCATACATAGTCTCCTTCTGACTCTATAAAAGCCTTTCATACACGCTGCTTGGTGAGGTAATTGCATTAGGCTGATGCACAGTTGAACTTGAAACATCCAAAATATACTTTTAAGTAAAAATCCTAGGAAGCTGGTTTTTTGTGGGGTCTGGGTTCCTGTATGGGGCCCTGACAGGGCAATCTGAAGCTCAAGGCGGAATCACTGAGGCTGAAGTGCCAGGTCCCAAATGCAAAGTAACTTGTTTATCTCATGTGGAGCAACCAGAGGAATGAGAGCCAGGCTTCCTAAACAGGACAGCTCAGTTAGTGTGCTCATGATGTTCCCTAAGGCTTTCCTTCTCACATTCTTGCATCTTTTCAAGTGGTTCTGAAGTCAACCATCCATTTTTCTACTGTTCTGTCCAAGTTGCACAAGGCAAAGAACTTTGAAATGACCAGTCTGAGTTTTGTTCTTTGGTTTCTGCTTTCCTCAGTCTTTCTCTGTCTATAAAACCTAGTTGGGCTTGGTTGACCACTGTTTTGTTGCCTGATTCCAGAATCAAAAAATAAATTCAATTAAAAAATTGTTTTTAAAAATTATGTATTTAATCACATCCAAAAAGTTCTCACAGCTTTTGAGACTGCTTTGCCCCAGTTGTTTTCTTTCCTATCCTGAAATGCCTACTAGGGGAGTGGGGACCTTGTAGCTTTACATTCCAAAATTCTTAATTCTTAATCTACTTCCTATTTCCCATCACCTAATTTCATAGTGTCATATTCTATTTAGGTAGAAATTCTATCAGATAGAGTTTCCAGTTTACTGATTAGTCAACTGCCTTAAATGTTCATTCATTACATTTTTCTTTTCTGTTCTTTTTTTTTTTTTGACTGATGTAGCCTTATTTTTTCAGATTTTCTTTTTTTTTTTTAAGATTTCAGTTCTTTCATTTCTTGGTAACTTTAAACAGACTTGATTTGTGTTCTGCTTTGGACTGTAATTCTATTACCTCATTTTGGGTTGTAATTCTGGCATTTTTCACTTACCATCATTCTTACCTTCCTTCCTTGGGCAGCTTGTAGTTTTTTTTGTTTTCTTTTGTTTTTTGTTTTTACCATGAACTCTGTTCCTAAGTCTTTTTTTTTCTTACTAGAAAGTCCCTCTGGCTTGCATTGTAAGAACATCTTTCCAGAGTATTAAGCGTCTTGCAGAAATGCTAGATATTATTGACATAAGGATTAATGTAACAAATTTTATATGAATTCCTCAAACTGGGGTCAAGGGTATAATTTATTTAGATGGGCAAAGTTCAAGCTCTAAATCTATTTAAGGCATAGATCTGTAGTATTAAATTATTCAGGGTAACGCTTTCATTTTGATTTCTTCACCCAGCATGCAGGCAGAGAAAAATAAATTTATCTGTTGTTTCTTCTTCCTGGAAACTTATTCCTTAGTCTGCTATTTAAGTGACTAGTGCATTGTTTTTATATGGGGGAAAATTCTTTCTCTTCTACTGGTGGCCTTCAGTGGTCTTCTCAGGCTATAGTATTAAAATGTTGTAGACTGGGAATCTTAAACAACAAAACTTACTGTCTGATAGTTCTGAGCCCAGAAATCCAAGACCAGAGTGAGGTACGTACAGTTCTGATAAGGCCCTTCTTACTAGCTTACAATTTCCTTCTACCCACATTCTCCTTTAAATGGCACAGGACAGGAGATAGCAAACTTGTGGGGTGTCTCTTCTTATGAGGGTACTCATCTCATTAGCTCCACTCTTACGACCTCATGAACTCCTAACTACTTCCTGAAGTTTGTATCTCAAGACGCTGTCATATCAGAGATGGGAATTTATGGGGACGCAAACATTCAGTTTCAGCGCTCATCTAATGCCCTGCTGTTTAAAACTAGGCTTCAAGTTTACCAAGAGCAAGGTCTTTCTTTACCTCTGTGCCCTTTAGCAGTACTACCTCATACCAAAATCTTCTGATCCTCTGTTTCCACTATATTTTGGGAGCCAAGCAACTTTGTTTTCTTCTTTTGAATCAACTTTCCAGCACTTCTAAGGGTTCCTGAAGTTTTCTAGTGTAATCTTTTTTTCCAGAACCAGAAGTCTCCCACACTTGCTTTCAACTCTGATTTGTGTGAACTAAACAAGTCGAAATTTCCATTCCTTTCCTATTAAAGAAGGACAGAGTACACAAGTCTAATTTTATTCATTTTATACAGTAATTCTCAAAAAGAGCAATTAAAGATAGCAATATGTTGCAAGTTAAAACTGTTCAATATAGCAAAAGTAAAAAGAGGGCTGGGGATTTAGCTCAGTGGCCTAAGCGTCTGCCTGGCAAGTGTGAGGTCGTGAGTTCAATCCCTGGTACCAATAAATAAATAAATAAATAAATAAATAAATGCAAAAAGAATGTGTAATAATGCATTTTAATTATAATGAATTGGTATAACACATATTATCTGAGGATATTAAAGTATATTATAACTGCATTATAATTCCTTAAAGAGACTATGAATGTTTCCAACTCAACAACCACAGAACAATAAAAACCCATTTGAGATTTCATTGTAAATTAAGTATTATTGACTTCCTTTTAAAAGATTATAAGCATAGTGTTCTGGAATGTACTATGAATGCATATAAAGTTTTTTTTTTCTTTTCAGAATATGTGTTAAGTAATCAGAATGACCAATTTCAAAGATATATACTACAGGACAAAAAGTTCAGAGATAAGTGAGAACAATTAAATTTATAAATAATACTCACTGGAGGAGGAAAATAGGGTCTCTTTTTTGTCTTGTGAAGTTCCAGCAGCTCTTAAACATATTTTTCAAATGCCTTCCTTTTCCTCTAGAAATAAATAAAAAAAGAAAAGTTTAAAAGATTTTTACTATTAACCATGAGAGCAAACCAACTGTAGCTAGCACCAGGCAAAAAAGGCAAAACGGGAAACCGAGCTGACATTTATCATCATTTACAAAAGGCAGAATCTCGGGGAGGGGGCATTTAAAATCATGGTAAGGCTAATACTGCAAAAGTCCAGGGACAAAAATCACGGCATCAAACTGGCTCCCACGTTGTATCCTCCAGAAGAGAATTTAGTTCAAATTTAGGCCAGAATTCCCTTTGGAGACATGTGAAATTTGACACTAAGGATTATTTCACAAAAACTCAGCTGGGAAAAGGAAATGACCCTAAATGTTAAAGCTAATGTGTTAAATCCTTTGGCATTTTCCCTGTTGGCATTTAAGTGACTATCTCCTTTGTGAATACCTAAAGATGATATTCATGGAATTGATGTGGCCACGTCAGTTTTTAAAGTATGGAAGCACTACTATTTCAGTTGGTCTTTTTAAAAAAGCAATTATCCTAAAGGACATTGGTATCCATGCATCGCCCACCCCCAAATCCATATCTCTTCATAATGCAGATTCATTCCTGGCTACACAGAGGCCCAAGAGTCCCACTCCAGCACTGTAACTGGAATCTGTTACCATAAGACAGAGCTATACCTGGTAATTAAGTAAGTTCATATTGTCCTAGCTTCAGCCCAAAGCCTGAACTGAACCAGGGCCCCCCATTCTAAATTCTAGCATTTTCAATATATGTATCTTAATCTCATGGATGGGCCTTCTGTGTTTTGACTTTTGAAGTCCATTTTGGCTTCCTATCTTGCTATATGTCCTCAATCCCAGTGGATATTAATTTTAGATTTTTCAGTAAACAGTTATTGTCCACTGATAAATATATAATGAAAATGTGATGCACGTATATATCTGTAGATATAGATATAAGTAATTCATACATTAAAAAATGAAATCCTGTCATTATTGGCAACAGGGACGAGCCTATATTAAGAATAAAACAAGCCCAGAAAGATAAATACCAAGTGTTCTAACTTATATGTGAAAGTTAAAAAAATGCTGTAGTAGACTAGTGGTTGCCTGAGGCTAGGCAGAAGTGAAGACAGGTGGGGAGAGGTCATTAACGAGTAAGGGTGCAGTTGAATAACTAGTGATGTTGTACAGCACAGTAGGGTAACTATGGTTGAAAATAATGAATTGAGTATTTCCGAATAGCTAGTAGACAAGATTCTGAATCTTTTCAATACTAAAAATGATAAATATCTGGGGTGACGTATAACGCCAATTATTTTGATTTGATTGTTACACACTATATACATGTATTAAAATATCCCATTGTATCCCAGAAATATTATTGTGTGTAAATCCAAAATAAAAATGTATTAATTTTAGAAATAAACAAGTTAGTCAATGTTTTAATATTTTGAAGGCTGATAGAATATTAGCCGCTTTTATCTTGCCAATTAAAACTGCTGGCAAATCTATCTTTTGAGATAGAAGATGTTTAAAAACCTTCTATCTCTGCTATTCCATGTGATGAAAAAAGCAGAAGAACTGTGGTGTGTTAAATAATGGTCAACTTGTAATACCCAGCTGAACCGAACCAGCATGGCTCTGGGTGTGGAAGTCCTACCTGAGAATTGTTGCCAACAGCACAAATGGAGAATTGGAGGGGAAGATGGTGCGCTGTTGATTTTCTGAGAGAAGCCTGCTGTTGTAGTCAGGATTTACAAGGGAAACAATGTAATACCGGACACATAATTTATAGGATTATTTTATAACATTCACCCAAAATGCATAGAAGATCAGTCCACACATTATAGACCCAAAGAATCCACCTGAGGGCCTGGATCCTATGGCAATGTCGTGCACAATATTGGACTTGAAAGACAAGATAGAAGGGAATCCCCCATATTTGCTATATTGCATACGGTCATCCTCCCAAGAGATGCTCAGACCTCTGGCCCCAGGCCTGCAAAATCACCAAACAACATAGGCATTTAGTTGTTTTATGTACCTTAGTTGCTATTAACTCAGGCTGCCCTTAGAACTATCTGGTTGCTAACAGAGGTGGAGGCGATGGAAGGTGTTTGATTCTCAGCCCGCATTCTGGTAGGTTCATGGGAGGTGCTGTCTATTCTTTCCCTAGAACACATGTGGCTTGCACAGCTTACCAGGAAGGCTGTCTAGTTGATTTCTTGGTTGGTCCCTCAAGTTCCAGCATGGCGGATTCTCAGGAGATGCTGACTTTTCTCTAGGAACAGAAATATTTTAAATTTCAAATTTTTTTTTTCATTTTTGATCTTGGAATATTTTCATAAATGTAATGAAATATCTTGGTGACTGAGTTTCTTTTTTTTTTTTTTTTTTTTTTTGGTGGTACCAGGGATCGAACTCACAACCTCATGCTTGCCAGGCAGGCGCTTATGCCACTGAGCTAAATCCCCAGCCCATGAGTTTCAAATCTAAACATGAAACTCATTAATGTTTTTCATATGCCTTATATTTGCAGTCTGCAACAAATTTTATACAATATTTAACAATGTTGGGCATGAAACAGTTTCAGCATATGAAATTTCCACTTGTGCTATCTATCATGTTAATGGACAAAAAAGTTTTCAGGTTGTAGAGCATTTTAAATTTCAGATTTTTGGAGTATGAATGTTCAACCTATAATGTAATCAGGCCTTGTTATCAGGAAAAATAGTCAATACCTTTTTTTAAAGAAAATAGATCTCTGGCTTTGAATAAAAGTATTGGTAAGGATCTTTCATCTCTCTATTCAACTACATCAAAGAATGAGTGCTTTTAATGCATACTATTAAACTACAGAAGAGGGTTTTATCTGACACTTAATAATTTTACCAAACTGTATTTGGAGGAAAAAGAAAACTTGAGTAGCAAAACAAAAAGAATAATTGATTATACTATCGGGGTGCTGTTACAATATGAAACAAACATCATAAGTGTGTAAGAAGATTCTGATAATAATGCATTTCTGACATCAATAAGAGTAGTTGTTTTTCTCCTATGTTTTGAAATTTCTGATTCATTTTAACCCTCTGTATTATTCTATTATGGCATGATTATTCTCATTATGCTTCCTCAAACCTACAAACAGATAGGGTCTAGACTCTAATTATATTTAGTCAAAATAGTCAGGCTTCATCTGTTCCTAGAACAGTTAATGTATTTTGTTCATTACTCTGAAAACACTAAGTACAATTTAGCTCACTAAATCATATCCAGCATTAGTTTATGTAAGGAGCATAAAGGTCCACTGTGTGATGATTTTATTCTTTCCTGATGGCAGTGAGTCAGGAAATAACAGCTATTACTTCTGATCACTTATTATGTACCAGACACTATGTTCACCTTTCATATGTATTATTCATCTAGTCCTCACAACAACAAATTATGATTCACACTGTGCAGATTTAGAAGCCTACCTAGAGTCGTGCACTGAGGAAATGATAGTCCAGGACAGGCTAATTTCAAAGCTTGAAATGTTATCCATTCTACTATAGGAAGTATCAATTCTATAGACTAAGACTTTAAGTTGGATGTTTATATAGATCACATATATTAAATTCCCAAAGAGTACTTCAATGCCATCTGAGACTGCTTTGAATCTGTAAATGGAATTCATTTATATTTATTTTCCTAGCATTCTAACACTGCTGGGTAGAAAGCCCATCTATGAATTTCAGGGCACATGCACTGTCTTCTACTCCATATTTCTTCATTTCCTCTCAGCTAACTGTTCTGGCTTCCTATGGTTCCCATAACATTCCATGTACTTCCTTTCTTGAGACTTTTTCCCATTTTCTTCCAACTCATGCATTCTTTCAGCTCCTGCTTATAACAATTACCTCCATTAAATGCCATTTCTGAAGAGGCTTTCCTGCTCTCACATGGTTCCAGGCACTCTCAGCCTGCTGGATTGGGGCCTCCCCCAGTGATCTATTCATCTTTCAACAGGAGCCCCTCCAGAGACCAATGGAAAGCCATGCCCATTGGCCACCTGGTAACAGGCTCACTGTCTGGGAACTTGGGAGTAGGCCTTTGTCACAGTGTCACCTCCTATGGTCCAAAGTCCCACAGATAATTCCATGCAGAAATCAGAGAACCCAGCCACGTTCAACCATGACCAAGGAGGTAGTCCCATCAGACCAAAGGACCCTAAAAGGTGGAAACTTTAACTTACCAAAATTAGTCTATGAAGACTGCTTCTCCCAATGCACGGACAGCAATTCAAATCTTTAGAAATATCAAAAGAATCAGGCAAACATGACTCCATTCAACGGAACTAATAAGGCTCCAGTAACTTACCCCAAAGTTGTCTTCTCTTGTGAGTGTCTTAATGAGGTATGACCAAAAATATAGTAAATGCTGCTGCCAAGCGCCCTTTAACAGAAAAGCAGGCTAGTTAAAACAGTATGGTGTGTTCCAAAACACCTTATTTGCCAAATCTGGCACCCTGCTATTTCTAGCTGTTTATCAAAATGAAAATGACCATGAAAAGTAAATATTTTGAATTCATTCAGGACATCGAGGAATCCACAACAGCACAACTGAGGACACAAAAGAGGACTTCCAGAACTGCCTCACAAAGTGGCAAGAATGATGGGATAAGTGTGTTTGAAAAGAAGGGAAATACTCATTAATGACAACATGTCTTCTACTGTAATAAGTCACTTTTAAAATGCTTAAATTTTCAGTCTTTTTCAATCACGCTGCATATGTATCCATGGGATACAGAAAAGTGTTATGATCTTAAGCTCTGCCTTATGATTTATTTCTTTATTATGCTTCTATTTATTTCTGAGCTGTTTCTCTGAAAATGCTATTTTTTTCAAAAAGCAGAGTACTATTCCCAAGAATTGATGATAACACTTAGAACATGATAAAAATAAAAAAGGGAGGGATGATTGTGACTAACATCAGTAGAGCTGTACACCAGAAATACCATATTTCACCCCTGACCACTTAAAGGAAGTATACAAAAGTGTATAGCTAGGAGATAGTGAAGAAGAGAGCTTTCCAATTCTTACTTCATCATCATCAACCCGGATAAAATATGCATAAATAGGAGTAAATGAGTATGTATAGAAGTACAGCTTCAAATGCATTTTTAGAGTGTCCCTTTCATAAGAATAAGTGGACTAAAAGAGCCAGGCAGGAAGAGAGAAATTGATTTCAAGCTGCATGTTCACCCAATGAAATTTAGCTTTTTTCATTACAAAGATAATTAGTGCTCATTTTAAAAACTTTAGAAACATTGAAAAATACAAACAGATCACTCAAATTCCAACAATTTCAAGACAATCTTAGGTGACATATGGTTTATTTCCTTTCAGTCTTTTTTGCTGAGTACTTTGAAAGACACAGTTGTGATAAATTTGTATCCTACAAGATTGATTATAATTTTTAAAGTTTATGGAAGGAAGTATGCATGCAATTATAAAATATTTGGAGAAAATAGCTAAAATAAAGGAAAAATGAATATAGTCCCATATGTCACTACCCACACATAACTGCTACTAATATTTTGGCATATGTTCTTTAGCTAGGATACTTTCTTATGTTGTTGCATTGTATATTGATTTTATAGCAGAGTTAACGTAGAGATACTCACAGATACTAGAATGTTGCAGAATAACTTCTGAGGCTAATAATTTGTTGACTATTGCAGTTCACTTCAACCTGCCCACATTGCTGAGTAGAATAAAGAACTCTGTAGCACCAAGCAAAAAGTCCCTTTATGGGAATAGGCTAAAATGAGACTCATTCACAGAGTTCTTCCATAGTAACTAACTTTATTCATGATGCCAGGTTGTAAGCAATGAAGAAGCCTGAATACAATGGATAGCCTGGGACATCAAAGGCAGGTTCATGGTTCCTTTCTGCTCACATCACCCTCATACTCTCTGACCCAGAACAACAAATGAGGCTTCAGATTAGTGCTTTCAGGTTCATCTTGCACAGCAGGACATGTGTTATACTTATGAAACATTTTATGCTCAAGAGTTGTGTAACTCTTGACTGTATTCAGTGAATCACCTGCCATAAACTTACCGGTTCTGTGTTTATTTGCTAAGTAGTGTTTAGCAAGGATATCCTGCTGAGGCATTCTATAGATAAGAACTTTTATTTCTAGCAAATATTATTAGTGTGCTTACTTGGAGTTCCAGGGGACAGAGATTAGACTGGGCTAACCTGACTTTTTTTTTCCTCTCTAGGGTAGTTTTCCCCAACTTACTCAGAGAAAAGTGGATGGACCACGTAACAGCTGTTCAAAGCTTTCATTCTAAATGGACAACAACAAAAAGAAATAATTCTTTCCTTTTAACAACTCATTCTCTTACCCTTTCCTTCAGCACAGATGTGATGATATATAGCAGATCTGTCATTACTGGTTCTGTTCCTCGAGTCCTTTCTCACCATCATTTCTGAGAAATTCTTTGCCATTTTCTTTTTAACCATTGCGTGTACTAGGTTCTTATCCTCTTATCAGTAGAACTCCAAATAAAAGTATGTTAGAGATGCCTATAAGATAATCTAGGCATCAGACAGACAGACTTGTATGTGTCAATGACTTTTTAACCAGAGTGGTGCCTTGATTCAAGAACTTGATTCTTTTCATGAATGGTGGCAAAACATGTTTAATGGTTAGGGTCAACATTGACCTTATGGAGAAATTTGATTTGGTTCTGAGTTTGGTTTGCCACCAGAATTGGGGAAAGAATTAAGCTCATGAACTGAGGTATCACTGTAACACAAAAGTGTGATGCATGAAAGAATCAAAAAGTTGGGCCTCATCAAAGTTTATAGCTTCTGCTCTTTATAGTTCACATGAGGGTCTAATCTTTGTGTTTTGAAGTTCTATGGGCTTTGGAAAATACAGAATCTTATGTATCGCTCTTGAAATTCACACAGAATAGTTTAACTTCCATAAAATTCTCTGTGCTTTATCAGTTCACCTTTCTCCATTTTACTCCTACTCTCCCCTGTAACCATTGATCCTTTTGCATCTCTAATCATTTTGCCTTTTCCAGAATGTCAAATGGTTGGAATCATACACACAGCATAAACACTTCAGCCTGCTTCCTTTACAGCAAAATGTATTTTAATTTCTTCTTTAATTTCTTTTTCTCATGGCCTAGTTATTCGATTATTTTTATTGCTGAATAATATTTCATTGCATGAATGTACCAGTTTGTTTAGTCATTGACCTGTCCTGCCAATAAATTTTAGCAATTATAAATAATGTTGCTGCAATTGATTGGAAGACATTTTCGTGAGTATAAATTTTTAACTCATTTGGGTAAATATCTAGGAGTACAATTACTGGGTTGTGTGATGAGACTATATTCACCTTTGTATGAAGTTCAAATCATCTTAAAAGTGGCTACATCCTTCTGCATTCTCGCAAACAATAAATGGAGTTCTTGTTGCTTCACATCTTTATCCTTTTTCAGTATCATAAAGTGGATTTTAGCCATCTTAATAAGTACGTAGTGGTATCTTGTTATTGCTTTAGTTTCCAATTCCGTAATGAAATCCGATGTTGGGTATCATTTCACATGTTTATTTCCTATCCATGTATCTTCCTTGGTGAAATATCTATATGAAACTTTTCTTACTTTTTCATTGGTTTTTTTATTTCCTTATTTGTGACTTTTAAGTGTCTGTACACTTATTTCTTAATAACTATTATACTTTCTCTTTCTAAAAGGTATATTTAATTGTTTTGAAAATTTTTTGGGCTACTTTCTATAGTTTCCCACTCCCTGACAATATTTTCAAGACCTTTATGTTGTATTAAACTTAAAAATATAACTTTAAAATGATTACTGAAAACTCTTTACTACGTTCTATCCCTTCTGCTCTTTTTTTCTGCTTAACTGACTCAGAGGGCCCTGTTTTTGTTATTTTTGACTTTGTGATGCAAATTGTTTTTGAAAATCATTGAAGACTTGTGTGAAAGTAACTTTGTTTATAAAGCATTTATATTTACTTTTTTCAGCTAAATTTGTACTATGTTTGAACTAAGACCCTTTGCACTAAACTTAAACTAAATTCATAGCTTATTTTAACTGTTTAGTTGATGTAAATGGAGCAAAAAAAGGGTAACATCTCATATATTAATTTGAAATATATGAACTAGAGATTTTTATAGGTCAAAAGTGGTTGTCCATTGGAAAATTCATCTGACTCAACCTAAATTTTAGTTCTTTGCATAAACAATATGAGTCTAAAAAATATTCATATAGTGCTCTCTTCAGCAGCACGTATACTAAAATTGGAACAATGCAAAGAAGATTAGAATGGCCCTTGCACAAGGATGACACACAAATTCATGAAGCATTCCATATTTTTGAGACATCATAGTAACCATTGTAGATCACCTTGTATTGTGGTTTTACATGACTTTTTCATTTCACGTTTTTCTAGGAATTTGTTTTGTTTTGTCTTGCTTTGTTTTGTTTTTCCCTCTAATACAGAAAGGATAGATATACATGTACAGACTCATGCATGCGTAGCACTTATTAACAGTTTATGAGAACCAATTATACAACGCATAATGAAATGAACAACTACTTTGAAGAAAAAGAGACACTACAGTACCCAAAGCTGATTCCGTAGTGTCAGGATATGAAATCCAGCAATACTATCATTCTTTGTTCAGAGTGATTTTAGCCTATTTTGTTTTGTTTAAGTTCAACATACATGAAGGTATGGACAGCTGTTTTGAAGAGAATGAGAGACACTATGACAGCCATTCTTGGCTTCCCTATTGTCTGGTCTTGGAGACCTAAAACACCTTCCTCATCCTGTTCAGATCAGTTCCATACTATGCTATTTTGTGTGAATTCTCTGTATGTGAAGATATGGACAACTATTTGGAAGAAAACAAGAGTCAATATTGTAGATAGTGAAGATCTCTGATGTTTTGCTTTGAAATTTATGTCTTTTACATTGCTTTCTTGTGTTCCATTTTGTTCTGTTTTGTTTTGTTTAATTATACCCTCTAAAATAAAAAAATTTTTAAAAATTCACTTAAATGAATTAATGATTTTTGACAAAAATAGATATTGCAGCCCAGTGAAGATAAGACTAGCTTGATACGTTCAAAGTAAGTAATATTAAAATTTTATACACCTAAATGAATACATATAAACTGTGGATGTGCATATGCATATAAAACTGCTGAAGAAATGAAAAAACACTATGCCTAGAGGAATAACACTGAGGAATAACAAACAGAGTGGCGGTAGTAGGGTTGCCCACCTTTGTAGCTCAATTTCATTTCATTAGGCTGGATAGAAAGTGATAACCTGCATATACCCAATTGTACTTTGAACTAATTTGGTGCAAGGGTCTCTTTAAGAACAAAATGTTATTATTGCAATGACACTATCAAAACATCATGTGGTAATTGGAAAAGAAAATCAGGAACTCAGTTTAACCTAAAAATTAAAGAAAATTCATTTAAGAACTCTCTTGGAATTTCACTCTTTGTTGGTAAAATCTACTTTAAAAGCCAAATTAACCAGACCACCCATTAACATTGATCACATTAGCTATTTAATTGCCAAGACTCTGTCTTACGCTGTGTGGATACAGCATAACGTGAAAATAAGGGCAATGTACCTTGATGCCCAACAAACTGTACCACATCAATCTTTCTTACAATTTTTTTTAATGGTCTGAGTCTTAAAATTGACTATGCCCCTACTGGTAGTTAGAACTGTTTACTACATAATCAAGGAACAGACTTACAGCAAAGGCTTCTGTGATGTCACAAAGAGAGTACTTGTAACAATGTATAACTTCTCATGGAACATGGAAGGACAGAGTTTATAAATAAATATAAATGACACTTTTCTAAGATTAATTTAGTTGTATGTTAATAAAAGACTCTGAACTGGAAAGAAAAATTCACCTCCCTTTGCTGGACTTTTTACTTTAATTGAGAAGAGGCTCTTTATTACCACGAAAACAAAGAATGTACCTTGAACTCAATGCAAATCTTCTACAATCTTCTCTAAAAATAAAATGAGTACATTTGGTACCAGCCATATAACAGATGTAATTAAATAGTAACTGAAGAAGTTATGTACAACTTTGATACATTGTGCAATGAACTGATATGAATCCAACTAGAATATATAGGCAATCTTGTCTTTTGGTTAGAATTAGCTTTAATAAATATGTTGATTTTTTTATTTTTGTGTAATATTGTGTTTAGTTTCTTTTTCATTTTGCTCAGAATTGCCTCTATTTGTTGTGTTATTGGTGGAGAAACTCTAAACTTTTTTATTTCAAACTAAAGAACTATCATTTGCATAGTTATGGACATCCAGTAGGTGTGATGTTGTATGTGCATTTAGAACATGTTTTTTGAGGAGAAACAACAGACTGGATCAAACATCTGAGTGATTCTCAGTTAGTACCAGCATGGTGTATGACCAAAGATTTTTAGACAGTTTTTTTAAAAATCTAGTCTCCTTTTTCTATAAAATTAAGAGGATTCTGCCCTTCTTACTTTGTTAAGATATATAGGGATTAAAGTACATTTCATAAAAATATTTTTATAAAGGGCATTATAACAGAAATCAGAGATAAGATTACTGTGATAAATTTTTCTCATAGAAAGATACAATGAGAACGAAGAATAGATTGGCATCTATCAGTGTTACACATCACCTAATGACAGGTTGGTTTTGTTTTCCAAATTACTTTCTTTTGCTGTTCTGCTAGTATCATATTCAGAGCACTAATGGAGAATAGTGCATCTTGTGAACAGAATTATGTATTACTGCCTTTGTAATGCAAGGGGAACTCTGTTCCTTGACTGCAGTATTATTACCTCCCACTGAAGCATACACTATAAATCATCCCGAACACAGAGAGAAGTTGGACCCTCCTGTAATCTGTGAATAGCAACATTCTTTACAATCAGCTTATGCCACCTTTGTCCTCAGCATGATGGGGAGAGTTTCCAGGATACATGGCACCATACTTCCATTAGACAGTTAGATAAAATGATCAGTAGGAGGAGATTTCTTTATATTCCATAGCAGAACTTCTGAGAAAGGAACCATGAGGAACATCAAACAAAAAGCAGGTTGAGAAGCACAGAAAAAACTAACCAAACTAACACAAAACTATCTTACATTTGCATGAAACTTTTCTGTTCCAAAAATATAAGAAACAAATCCAAGTTCTTCTCATATGTGATTTTATTCAACTTTCACAACAACCCCATGGGGCAGGCAGGCAAGTTATGTGTAATGCCATTTTTCAGGTATTTGGAGTGGTTAAGAGAATTACCCGAACTCATAGAAATTTTCTGATTGATTCCTACTGTAGTTTTCTTTGTAGTATGTCTGATTGTATAAAATGAAGACCAACAAAAATTCCACAGATTGTACTGCAAATCGATTTTTTGTTTCTTAATTTCTCAAGTAGAGTTTGAGACTAAGTGAAGGTAGTGCTAAATGAAAAAAAGAAAACAATAAAGTAGTAGTCTTCAACTGCATTAAATTGTGAAATATTGTGTTTACAATTCTATTTTGAAATAGTGAACTAAGATCAATGAGTGTCAATCCTTTGTTGTAACCATTACTTTTTTGGTCATTTTACTACAACTTTCCTGTAGCTCTCTTAAGGTGCTCTCTTAGAACACACGATATCAAGTGTTTAGTTTTATCCATTTCCTAGTGACTAGGATGCCTCTTCCTACACTGCCATACTCTTCTCCTGCTGTTTTTCCATGCTATTATCACCAGATAAATAAATGATGCATACATCTACTCACGACTGAATGAGTGTCAGGAGCTTGTAATCTCAGCGAATTCTCTAGGTTCTTTCATAAAAATTATGCCTCTGATGGTTTCAGGAAACCTTAGGTGTTCAAGAGGAGACATCTTCAATAAGGGGACTACGCATTTGAGGAAACAGTAGTTTGAAAACGTTAAATGGTTGAAAACTCATTGAATGAGAAAAACATAGTCATAACTATAGGATTTCAAATTAGTCTAAGAGTGCAGTTAAAGTGGCAGGATTTTCTGCAGTCTCTGCTCTTCCCTTACCTGACTTTGGACAGGTGCTGGTTAACTTTGTGCTGGGCAGCCGATTAGGTGAATGGATAAATGGAGATAAAGGTACCATACTTCAAGTATAAATTTCCTTCAAGAAACTGCATTTCAAATTTCTCTTACAGTTTGGCTAGGTGTGGTGGCACAAGCCTGTAATCCCAGCACTCTGGATACTGAGACAGTGAGTTCAAGGTCATCCTGAATTATATAGTGAGAGCCTGTTTCAAAACAATTAAAAATAAATAAATGAATAAATAAATTTTTTGTGCTTTTGAGCCTGCATGCCAGTCTTAGTCAAAATCATCAAAAATAACATTCTTTTTCACTTTAATTTTTATTCATCTTCTAAATTCTTTGATCCACAAAACACCTTAAGGAACAAGGGAGCATATATTAATTACACTGCAAATTTATACATTTTCTCAAATAAGAGTGACAGTATAATCAGTCCTTCAAATATCAGGAAACCAATGCTCTATAAATGTAGTACAGGAAAGATTTTGGCCCAAGTCATTTGAATATACATCCTGAATCATTTCTGTTAGCATTTCTCTGCCAGCTCATGTTCCTAGAATATAGCTTTCAGCTCTTTAGCAATTGACCATCTGGAGGTTATATATAATACCTACGAAAAGTACTCAAATTCAATGTTTCCCAAGACACCTGAAAATATATATTAAAAAAATGACACAGTTGAAAAAAACAAACTTGAAGTTTCAAAAGAATGAAATTTTAAATATTAAGAGACAAGAGACAAGAAGCCAGTTCACCCTTCCTATGAGCCAGCAGTGGCCACGCAGGGCTGGGAAGAGAAACAAGCCTATTCGCCCTTCCCATGAGCCAGCTGGCACATGGGCTGGAAGACAAGAACCACTCACCCATAAGCAACCAGCTGATTCAGAGGATCACAGGCTAAACTGCTTGAGGTACAAAAACAACTTAATTCTTGTATTGTTTGATTGACTTTGCAGTCCTAAGTCCAGTAGTATGAGCATCTATTTAGAGTATAAAATATGCAGAATATATATAAAAAATACAGTATAGCAATTATGGGAGATTTTTCTTCTGTCTTGTGTTTGAAATCCAATGTTGTTCTCATTGTTTTGTTTTGTTCCATTTTATTGTTTTGTTTTCTTCAATGTTCTGTTTTGATTGGTTTTATTCTGTTCTATTTTGTTTAATTTTATTATGTCTTATGCTATGGAAAGCAATTTTGAAGATAAGAGGCATTATGGTAACCAATGTTGATTTCCTATCATCTTGTTTTGAAATCTTATATCACTGTTTTGTTTTGATTGGCTTTACTCTGTTTTATTTTGTTTGATTTTATTATCTTTAAAATGAAACTTAAAGAAATAAACATTAAGAGACAAACTAGACAGTTTGCTGTATTTAGACAATAAACCTTACTGGAATCTTTCCTTAAGCCATATTCACTAATGTACTTTATTTAAATACATTTGCTGTGCAAAAGATTTTTAATAGGATGAGATCTAAGTTATTGAATTTTTGTATTATTTCTTGTGCTATTGGGTTTTTTTCATGAAGTCTGCCTATACCTAAGTCATCAAGATTTCTATCTATTCCCTCTTCCAGTGAATTTAGTGTTTCTGTTTCAATATTTAGAATTTTGGTTTTTGTTTTATTTTAAACATAGTAAAATACAACAAAACAAGACAGAACAAAGCCACCAAGACAATGTGGCAAAATTGGTACAGAACTTCAGAGCAGGATACTTAGATAACAATAATAGGTACCATAGTACA
>PVJX010026073.1:0-26237 GCA_004027295.1 Dolichotis patagonum | reverse complement strand
CACCCGGCTTTGTGCTGTGTTTTTAAATCTTAATTCTTTTCTATGTAGTGAAGCATTTTAGTGGCTAAAAATATAGGTTCTTTGGTCCTGCCTGAGTTCAGATGATGCTCTGCTGTTCTTTAGCTGTGGGTATTGTGCAAGATTCTCATCTCTGTGCCACAGGTTCCTTATCTGAAAAATGGAGATGATAATAGCACCTGCCTTATAGGATTGTTATAAAGACTTAGTGAGATGACATATGTGTGCCTGGCATATGGTGAGTGCTCAATAAATGCTATTACTTTTGTCAATAAATGATCATACAATTTAGCAATGCTTTTCACAGCTTGACCCTTTGGAATGTATTATATCACAGAAATGCAAAACTGTTTTTTTTTTTTTTCACTTTTCAAACCAAGGTTTTTTACAAGGGGCTGTGATGAAGCAGTTGAAAGAACTGCCCAGCAAGAGATTATAATTGAGGAGAAAGACTTTGAAGAATGAAACAACAAAAGCAAGCAAATAAAATAATACTGTTTCTTAAAATTCTGGGAGATTTGTGACAGTTACTGAACTCCCTATTTATATTTGCCAGTGAAATTCAAGACTGCTGGTCATTGAAATCTAGGCATGATAAAAGGTAACAACTTAAAGGCAGTCAGGCATCCTTCTTGAGAGAAATCATGCACTTGATGATCATTTTATGGTTTGTGATGCCATTAGGCGAGTCTTTGACTGACCCCAGCTGCTCTTTCAAGTGGGAAAGCGGGAGAACCCTAGCCCTCATGGAGGGAACCCTAGCATCTGGGAGCAGCCTCCCTTTCCCAGCTTTGGAATGCTGTAGGATGGGTTTGCTTGGCCTCATAGCCCTTGCTGGATTAATCCTCATCTTCTAGCCAGTGGCTCTCCACTGATCTCCTTTGTTGATTTGTCTTCTTACGTGGATTGCAGTATGAACCAGAGCACATAGGAAAGCAACAAATTTTGAGGTTAGGGTCACTGATTTAATCCTACTCTATTTTCCCCTAACCCTTTTTAACTCTTCCTTTTGGGGTAAGGTCTGTTTTAATATCTGCACAAATTGGAGGAAGGAGGCTTTGTGTTGTGTACAGCTGAGACAGGAGATGAACAGATCCCTCGAGGGTCTTCTTTTTTTCTAATAGGGCTTGGGGGTCCTGGGGCTGCAGCTGGCCCTTTCTGAGCTAGATGTAGCTCCTGATGGCATGATTTCATTTCGGGGGAGACTGTAGGCTTGGTGTGGTTCATGTTTTCTTTCTTCACAATCTGAATTCTCAGTGGTACATGGTGTTAACAGCCAGGGAACTTAGTTTTCTGTATTTCATTAATTTGCCATTATGCTGATTCAAAGGCACTCAGAGAAAACGGTTTAGAGTCTTTGAGCCCATGAGTTTAGGATCTTTTTGTGAATCTTGACTTTCTTGAAGCATGCTATTTTATATCTTCCATTATTTTCAAAGTAAATAAGAGTTCTTAAATGCTAAGAGCCATTCTTGATACTCTTTCACCCCTCACATCCTGGAGGTAACCAAGTTCTGTTAATTTGACCTCTCATCTTTCCATCCCAGCTATCACTGCTTGAATTCACTTTTCCTCTGGAGCACTGCCTTCTCCCGGGGATCCCTGCTTCTCATTTTGCCCCCCTGAAATGGTTCTGTAGACCTGAGCTTCTCACATGGTCTAACTAAAGATCCTTTCTCTTTTTTCCCAATCAGTCACACACTGATGCATCATCCAGCTCTCAATGACTGCTGTGCTGTGATTCCCCACGTGAGCTGACAGCACACAAACCCGGTCAGTCTTCTGTTCAGCAGGATGAGCTCATTGATCACAAGCTTGGTTACTGCTGTTTTGTTGAACTGCTGTTGTAAGCATTTCTAAGTGTCTGCTCACCATCTCTGTAAATAACCTTGTCGTGGACCAGTGACAAACAACTCACAGACAAGCACTGGTCCTCAGGCTCCACCTTAAGCAGCACAGCTCTGAATAGTTTCCGGTTTGAGAAGACAAGTTCAGAAACACCTCCGAGTTGGGGGTGTAGCTCAGTGGTGGAGTGCCCCAGTGGGGTACCTGGAGGCCTTGGGTTTGATTCTCCCAGTGTGGAAAAAAGGAAAAGCAGCAGTAGCATATCCTGATCAGGTCATCTTCCCGCTGAATCCCTCATTAATTCTCTCTTTCTTTAAAAATTTTGTAAACATTATTATTTTTGTGTGTGTGTGCTGGGAATTGAACCATGACCTCGAGTTTGCCAAGCAGGCACTTACACCGCTGAGCTAAACCCCCAGCCATAAACATTGTTTTTATAGCCTCCACAGTCAAGTCCAAACTCTAGGCTAGACTGACTCTTCTGTAGCCTCATCTGTCACCCATGCAACAGGACTCTACTGAATTTGCATTTCTGGAATATGCATATTTGCTCTCTTCTTCTATTTGGCTTAGTTTGGAGCTTATTGATATCCCTGCTTTAGGAACTTTTTTTGTCTTTCTTTTAAATTTTATTTTATTTATTTATTACGGTGCTGGGGATCCAGTTCAGGGCTCTGCACCTTTTAATAAACACACGCTTTACACCTTAGCCCCTTGTCATGCTTTTATGTTTTTAACTTATTTTATACTAGTTTCTACCAGGGATTCCATTTTCACTGCTTAGTAGATTTTTTCATATTTCTCCTACATTTTCTCATTCGTTAGTTCATCTGATTTTGAAGGATTACTCAGAATCATCTTGATCAGCCAATCATCTTCGTAACAAGACTTAAAAGTCTTAGTCTGAGAACTTCATTAATTTTAAGTACTTCTCCAAAAGTGTAATCGTACATATTTATGGGGCACAGTGTGGCATTCCCTGTCTCTTTTCCCCCTAGGTAGATTGTTCTATGAGCTCTTAGAAATCCTATGCAAGGATGTTTGAAAATCGTCTTTGCCTTTTTTTTTTTTTTTTTTTTTGGTATGGGGGATTGAACTCATGACCTCACGCTTGCCAGGCAGGCGCTTACACCACTAAGCTAAATCTCTGGCCCATGTCTTTTGCCTTTTCTGATAGACTGTAAGCTCCTTGAGGACAGAAACCAGCCAAGGGGAGAGGAGCAGAGGAACAGTGTTGAGGTGTAGAGAAATAGTCAGTGTTACAGAAAGTCAGCATGTAACTTTTAGATTAACTTGAAGACATGATAGTTTTTAGAGCATGTGTGTTTCTAGAAATGTACATTTTTGCTGTTACGTGGCTTGATTTTAGCACACATGATTTTAGCATTAGACCTTTAATTGACTGCATTAATTATATATCTTCTGTTCAGGTTGTGGGTGTTTGGTTCTAGTTTCTATTTATTTATTTAATAATTATTAATAATAATAAGGCTGTACTATGTAGTCCAGGCTGGCTTTAAACATTATATAATGCAGACTGCCCTCAAACTCACAGCAAGTCATCCTTCCTCAGCCTTCAAGTACGAGTATTACAGGCATCGCAGCACCATACCCAGCCTGCCTGTCTGTCTCCTTCCCTTCCCCTCTCTTCCTCTTCCCCTTTCTTTCTTTTTTTCTTCCTGCTTTCCTTCCTTCTTTCTGTGGTACTGGGGATCAAACCTAGGCCTTACACTTACTAGGAAAGTGCTCTACCACTGAGCTACAACCCTAGCTCTTAATGAGCATTTCTTTTTCTTTTCTTTTCTTTTCTTTTCTTTTCTTTTCTTTTCTTTTCTCTCTCTCTCTTTTTTTTTTTTTTTTTGTCTTTTTGATACAGGGTCTCGCTATGCAGCTCAGGCTGGCCTTGCGCTCACTTTGTAGCCCAGGCTGGTCTTGAACTTACAGCAATCCTCCTGCCTCAGCCTCCTGAGTGCTGGGATTATGGGCATGTGCCACCACGCACAGCCTTAATGAGCATTTCAAAGGCACTTAAATGGGCAAATGGATGTCCCAGTAGCTTCTTGTGCATTGCCCTGCAATTCTGTGTTTAATAATGGGAAAAGGCCCAACATTCCCCTTTTTGAAATATCAACTGTCTTAGTCCACTAAAAGCTTCATGTGCAGACCTATAATTCCGGGCTTTTATATTTCATAAATAGTGTACATTTTCCTAGCATCTTCATTCCAAGGAAGCCAAAATGCATGCATATTTCCTCTTCCAGCAACTTGTAATCAGTGAATATTAAGTGTTGTAACTTTTCAAAGTATGTTAAGAGTCGGAGAAGTGAAGCAAAGAGAACCAATGATTAGATCCAGGGTCACAGTGTTGGATGAAAGAGCTTGGCTGACCTCCCTTAAATCAACTCAACCCTTTCTGTTCATGAAACTGTATCTTAAAAAACGTGCACATCAAACACACTCATGGAAGAGGAGGGGGCTGACCGTTCTGTTCAGTGCGGATCCACTCTCGGTATGCATAGAACGCTCAGCAATAAAATAGAAGTAGTTTAACTGCTTAACACATTTGCTGTTACTTGGAAGACAGGAGAGCCTGAACTTCTTTTCCGTTTCTGCCTTTCCGTGGCGGTGGTTTCTAAGGGCCTTTTTAATGATTTGGCTTTTTTTAGTTCAGCCCGTGAAGTGCCCCCAACTCCCCTTCATCCTATGCAAAGCCTGCGGGCTGCTTTAGTGCTTTTGTTCAGAGACAAAATTGAACTTCAGGTATCCTGCCGAGATCCCAGGACTAAATCAGTCCTCCCTTTTATGAGGGTTTCAGAAACGGCTGTTCCAACTTCCAGTGAAATCTCAAACATGTGCTTTCTGCTTTATGACAAGGAAGAAGTATAGTAATTGAAAGTTGCTCCAGTGCTGTTATTCTGGAGTGAAGCCTGCAATGGAAACTTTTGTTCTGGGGCATCTGTGATGAAAAGCAAATACGCATTTTCTGCGGCTTGCCGGCCATAACTCTTAGACTAGATAGATGTGTAATTTGGGTAGGAGCTGTATGTTGGAAAGTCTTTTTTAAAAAATAGTTTAAGCCTAACATTCAGCATTCCCTTCTTTCAGATCTGTCACCCACTCATCCCTGCTGCACATGGTATTATTTCCAGATAGATGCCAATTACAAGAAAATTCAAGCAATGCTTTCACAGTTAATGATGCTTTTATCGCGGGTTGTTATTGAATAGTCACAAGCAGAGTGAGGCTAATCTTGCTCTTCTATGGGAAGGGTTGTCTCTTTGTGTTCTTAGGTGCATGGGTTCTACAGTATTTTATTGTTTTTTGTGTGTCTATATCCCTGGGATAAAAATGCGAATGGATTTTGCCTGCATAAAATCCAAAGATGTTGCCTTTTTTTTTTTATTTAAACATGATCAGGTCAAGACCGCTTTCTTTTGATAGTGGTGGCTCTCAGTGCAGCTGCCTCATCTGTTACTCATTTTTCTTTTTCTTTTTTTTTTTTTTTTGGTACCGGGGATCGAACTCATGGCCTCACGCTTGCCAGGCAGGCACTTAAGCCACTGAGCTAAATCCCCGGCCCTGTTACTCATTTTTCAGGGTTTGATGTGAAAGATAGAGATTGGTTGAACCGATGTGCAATAGCGAAAAATCATAGCGTGACCCTGGAAGCTGCAAATGGGTGTGAATGGACGTGTTTGTGCATTTTTCAGCCCTGAATGTGAACTTGACTACAACTTTAAAAATCTTTTCTAGCCACGGACCTTCAGAAATACTCCACTATTATTGTAAGTGAATATTTGAAGTACATTGCATAGTAGGTGAAGAAGGAATATAGATAATGGATCTGGCTTTCCCAAGTTTGTCCACCGGCTTTCACTGTCTACCATTGTGACCTTGGGACAAGTTACATGATTTCTGTATCTCGTTTGCTGGTCATTAAATAATAGATGCCATTTAAGTATTTATCCCGAGCACTTGGGTATTTCATCCCATAGTTTATGGTTATTCAGATTATAAGAGAGAGGAATTCTCAGCCTTTTTACTTCTTTGGACTCCCTCTTCCATTCCAAAGCACCTAATTCTTTGTGTCTAGTGATCTATCATGGAACCTGGTTTCTCTTTAGTTTCTTACTATGACAGCAGTAATATCTTGTCATTTGTTGGTTTGATGACATACCCTTATTTTTTAGCATAATTCCAGACCTTCTCTTTGGTGAATTGATCGAGTGCTCAGTTTGTATTTCTTTGTTTTGGTGCTAGGGATGAACCCCAGGACCTTGAGCATGCTAAGCACATTCTCCACCAACAAGTTACACCCCTTGCATGAGGAAGGGTCCTAGCTTCCTGTAGTGGGAAGTGCAAGCACAGGTCACCTTGAGGCCTGACTGGCTCCAAGACAATTGTTCTTCCCTATCTCTGGTCTGCTTGTGTCTCTGGGGCCTTCACACCTGGCAGGCTGCTCCTCATATTAGCAGGAGGGTTACCAGCTCTGGGTTTGGTTCCAAAAAGGCCAGCTCTATCAGCCTCCCATCTAGCACTGGTCACTGTGGCAAGAGTGTGTATTACCATGATTGGCCAAGTCTTGTTACATCCATACCTGTGTCCCCAGACCACACCTGTGTCCTCAGAGGGGCCAAAAACCAGGGAAACAAGCATTCATCAAGGGAAATCAGAGTGTATTATTAGAGGAATCGTACACAGGAAATGGCCATCCATATAACCATATAGTGTCATCCTGACTTCAGCCATCTCCTCCCAGGTAACCCTTACACACACACACACACACACACACACACACACACACACTTCAGAGAACCACAGGCAATGCCTTTGTCATGTAACCATCATGTAAATGTATGATTCCATTGGTTTTTAGACTGTTTCTCGTGTGACATGGATTCAGGTGTCATCTCATCATCCTGACCTTTCATATCTGAGCCCGCTTTAAATTTGCCTGGGACCTTTTTCTTTTGGCCACAAGGGGGTTGAATTTAGGGCCTCATGCATGCTAGGCAAATGCTCTACTGCTGAAGCAGACCTATGGCCCTGTCAGGGACTTCCTGAAATACAGTCCTCACACCTGAACACAGAATCCAGAATGTCTGAATGCAGAGTCAGGCTCAGAGGCCGAGCTGATCACATCACTGTGCCCTAAATCTTATCTAGATTTACATTACCAGAGCCTGAGATGTCAAGCACAGAGGGCAAGCTTTCTGACAATTACAGCACAGCGTGTTGACCCACTGACCTTTTAGTCAACCAGACCTCGGAAATCTTTCACCTATTGTATACCTGAGCAAATGAGACCAGAGTCCAAACTCTCAGCGCTCTCATTTTCAAGAATTAAATTACTTAGATTATATACATCTTTTCAGCTGATTAAATGATTTCATAAGCTTATGTGGTCATCTCAATTAGAGTCCCTGCCTAGCTTTGAATTGTATATGATCCCTTTGAGACCTTCATCCAAGCAGTGGGGAAAAATGTTAACTAAGCTTGGAGATGGAATCCAAATTCAGCCAGTTCCAAATCTGCCTCATTATATTATTTAATTCACATTTCTCCATTTGTTTAGGACCCTTTGAGATACAGCTTTCTATAATTCAGATGTTTGCTTCTTCCCTCTCCAGGAGAGATAGTTGGAAATGACTTGTTTTCTTTTTTTTTTTTGGCACCTGGGATCGAACTCATGACCTCATGCTTGCCAGGCAGGCGCTTAAGCCACTGAGCTAAATCCCCGGCTCTTGGAAATGACTTGTGTTGGGTGACCATGAGCTGGTTCCTCACTGATCACTTCTTTTCCTGTGTTTTTGGTAACTGATCAGCTGTAGGATATGTAAGGATTGATGTCAAGTTCAGCTGTCTAGAGTTTGGAGAATCGCCTCCTGTTTGGTCATTTGAAAATCAATACTCCTTCCATCTGTTGTTTGTGGGTCATGAAATCATGGACAGTGGCTAAGTGCTCTGACGGCACATTTTTCTTCCTTGTAATGTAATTCATACCTTAAAGGAGCAAGGGAGTGTTGGAACATTTGCTTCCTGCAGAAGACCCTGCGGAAGCAGCGGTGTCTAGATAGACCTGATAGTGTGCTGTTGAGAACACCCCCTAGTCCAGGAAGCCCACATCCTACACTCTGAAGGCAGACTGCCAACACTGTCTGCCTTGTGCCCGACCCCAACCCTCAATGTCCCCCCTCCCTTGCTGGCTCATTAGGCACTAATAGAACCTCAGGGAGTCTTTTTCTTAATGCCATTTCCCCCGTCACAGGCAGGATGAGAATCCGGAGGATGGCTAATTAAATGTGGCATTTTGTTTCAAAATTAGCAGCAGATACTAACTAGCTACAAAGCAGTCTAGTCCCCTGTGCAGATAGATTTGTTTTTCTTGGTATTTGACTTTTAAGGACAAAGCAGTCCATTTATTTTGAAAAATTTATCTTGTTTGGAGATGGATTTGCTTTCTTAACCCAAGTGTATTTGTCCATTGCAGATTACTCATGAATCTGTTATACCCATTGCAGTTGGGCACCTAAGAATTCTGACTGTCCAATCATTAGGCATGATGATAAAGTGGAATTACAGCAAATGCCTTAGAGCACTTTCCTGGGGGGAAATCAGTCTCCTAAATTTGCACAGGGTCTTTGCCCTCAACCTTTGGGTGCATTGTTTGAAGCTTGTACGAATGTTCTTAGGAATAAAATACTGCTTAATACCACTCGAACGTATTGCCTTTCACTTGGATTTAGGAAAAGTATTAATTTGCAGAGACTGGTAGATCACTCGTTTTCTAGCTTTCCAAAGCACTGTCTGTGTGTGGAGGTTGTCAGTGACTTTCTTTCTGAGATCACTGCATGTCCTCCGCTGCAAAGACCACGGTTCAAGGCGAGTACACTGTAGATCCCAGCAACAATAACCCGGTGGTATGCCTTCATGCAGAGATGGGGGATTTGTCTGTCTCTGTGTAACCAGCATAGATTGTGGCATTACTGCTGACTGCTTACATGAAAAGCCACTTACATTCCTTGACTCAGCATATACTTAATATACTGTGTGTTTTCCACTTAATAACATTTTTCTATTTGCAGAAGAGAGCCACCATTTCCTCTTTTAATTGTAAAAATAATCCTCTTTTCAAAGGTAAGCACTGTTAATAGTACCTTGTATATTGTTTCAGAAAAAAAGAATATGCTTCTATTGCTTATAAAATTTATGTACCTAATTTTTTTTTTAATACAAAAGGAGCTAGCATTTGAAATTAAATTCTGTTTTTGGTACTGGGGAACCTTTGCACTGAACTACATCCTAGCACTTGTTTTTTTTTTTTTTAAATACAGAACTGGATTTTGATAAGTCACTGAGTTACCCAGGCTGGGATCACTTTTGTGATCTTCTTGCTTTAGCCTCTCAGAATGGTGAGATTACAGGTATGTGCCACCACACCAAGCTGAAATTAAATTTTTATTTTCTGGAATGGTAATGCCTCCAAAAACGTTTCATCTAGGGCTATAACTTAGTGTTAGAGCAATTGACCAGCATATACAAGGCTCTGGGTTTGATCTCCAGCACTGAAAAAAAAAAAAATCAAATAGAAGGAGAAATGTGTATGGGGAAAATCTAACTTCCCCTGTTGACCATAGTGTACCTCCCCATAGCAATTACTCTGACCGGTTTCTTGTTTATCTCTCTAAAAATATTTGTACATTTATAAGCATGGATATGTGTGTGCACCCCTCATGTACATATTTTCCAATGGATCTTGCTCAAGTTCTTTGTTGGTCTGGAGACTCAGAATGTCCTTGCATAGCCCGTTATAACTTTATATGATGTCTGCCTTGATAATCAACCTAACTCAGAAACAGTGCACTAATCTTCTTAGAAAGAATGTGACTCATGGGGCGTTCTCTGAAGCTGTGGATAAAGAAACCTAGGAAAGAAGGCACTTTTCCCTGTCCTCCTGAAGTGCCCCCCCCAAGACTGACATAATGCACTAAGAAGAGAGTGTCTGTAAAATTCCCACTGCTGCATCCTACCATTTGGATAAATTAAAAGGTTCACTTTCTGAGGTTGTCAATCTTCCCTTCTAAGAGCGTTCACATTTATCCAGGGACAAAAGATTTCCTCATGCAGGGAATTTGTATTATGCCTGGCCTTTCGTGGTAACCAGCATTAGGCAACTTGTATTTAATATAGATTTTTAATTACTGAAGTGTGTTATATTTTTAGAATATATGCTATCCCTGAAATCCAAAGTTATGAAATAAAGTAAGAGAGTCTTGTTTTCATTATAAAAGTATCTTCATTTTATACCAGTTGTTCTGGATTGTGAGCTCCTAAGAGGTATTTAAAATATGATTTCTTCCACTTAGAATCTGCCCCCACTAAACATCTTAGGACTTTGAGAAAATTGCACAGATGCTACAGTGAAAATTTTCTTGGCCAGGGATCTAGCTCAGTGGCACAAGCAACTGCCTGGCAAGCACAAGGTCCTGAGTTCCATTCCTGGTACCCCCCCCCAAATCTTCTTACCTAATATTATGTGAACTTCTCCCCCCTTTCCCTGAACATTTATTCTTTTCTGTATTAGGAAGCTGAGAAAAGTCATTATTTTCTTAATTGCAGATTCATATAGGGAAGTTGCTTATGAAAAAACAAAGGGTTGCTATGGGACTATTTATTAAACAGATACAAAGGTAACAAATTAGGAAAGGCAACCTTTCCAATCATCCAGTGAACTTGAAAAGGGAATTTGGTTTAAGAATAGAAAGAATATCAATTTAGAAGTGAGAATATTTTTTGAATTAGTTATAAATGTAGATCAAAGATGCATCCTGTAGGTCAGAACAAAACTGATAATGCTTACAATCATCTTACTTTCTTTAAAGCTGTACGTAATAGAAAGACATTGGAAATGCCTCAAGTGTTAAACAGTCATGAAATAGTTTGGTTACAATACCTTGGAATCATGTTGGACAGCTATTAAAAATAGAATTAATGATCTTTGCTGGAATGTACAGCTAGCTGTGCTGCAGGTATTGTTTTCAAAAAGCAAAATCCCAATTTGTACACATCCCTTCATTACAGCACTGCACTCAACAGCTATATAAGAAGAAAGATTGAAGTAAATATGCCAGATTGCTTATTGTCATGTTAGGATGGTGGCATTTAGGGGTGGTGGCTCTCTGATTTCCAGCTGTTCTGAATATATTCCATTTTTAAAGCAAAACACCAGTGTATGTAGAGAAAATAGTGTGGCTCTTGCCTAACAGAGCTTGCATCTCATTTTTTGGATGTATAGTTTTATTGTGGGGTTTTGTTTCGATCTAGTTAGCGGGTGAATAACTTTGCTCATCCTTGAGCCTTAGTAAGCAAAGCATAACCAAGGAGAAGCACCTGCACACAGCTGTAGACCTCAAGAGAGCTTTCTGGAAAAAAAACTTGAAAGTGACCTTTTAAAATGAGAGGGTGGGTAGTCCAGTGGATTAAGAAAGGAAGATATTCCAGATATAGATAACTGTGGGAATGAGGGAGAAAGCTGAGAAGGAGAACTTTTGTTTGATCCTGCAGAAGACAGTAAGTAGTGGATAGAGGGATGTCATAAGTTTGAGAACCAGTGATGGACAAAGGCTGCCCACATTCAGTAGAAAGAAACTTTTTTTTTTTTTTTTGGTACTGGGCACTGAACTCACAACTTCACGTTTGCCAAGCAGGCACTTACGCCACTGAGCTAAACCCCAGGCCCCAAAGAAGGAACATTTTTATCTCTTTAAAGGAAGGTGCAAATTCCTTTGGCAGATCCTCAAGAAAAGATGATTTAGGTGATACTGATTGGAGATGTGATTTCATGCAGGAAGACTCTGAGAAGCAGATTGCAAGGGTCTGTTTGCAAGGTGATAGTGGCTTCTCTCTGGTTTGGAACAAGAAAAAAGGTTTGGATTCCAGGCGTGCCACAGGATAAGAAACAGATGCTTTTTATACCAAAGAGGCCAAACTCAAACCAAAGAATTGTGTCCTTTGCCAGGTTGCAGAAATTCATTTTCTATGGGCTTCCTTAGAACGTGAAGAAGACACTCTGGGTTAATGGCTTCTGATTGTTAAATAAAGGAAAGAAATTTTTTTGTAGGAATTTTTTTCTACTGTATGGTATGGATGGAGGGGAAGTGGTGACAGGGAATAGGGAGCTCCCAAACTTTATTTCTTAGTGTGTGCTTTGCTCATATTATGAAAATCTGAGCATGTGCTTTTTGTAGCTTTGTATGGGTACTGCCAGGCCTCAGTCAGTCAGTCACATGTTTTCTAAGCATCTCATTTGCCTCAGGCAGTGTTAGGACGCAGAGAAATAAATGACAAAGGCCCAGCTGTCAAGGCATTTATAATTCAGCTAGGGAGATAAGGCATATATATATATATATCCAGAGTCTTCACTGGATGATGTCGTATGTATTGGTTCTAGTAGAATGGCGCTAACAGCAAGGAATTTTGGGAACAAAGCCCTATGACCTGGTTGTGTTCAGCCTGAGAAACCAACTCCTTCCTGGATGACCTGGTTCCCATCCGGGTCTCCCACTCTGTAGCTTTGAGATCTTGGGTAAGTCATTTCAATCTTTCTGAACTTCAGTTCCCCATCTGAAAAAATGAGAATGATAGTAGAGTCCTCCTTGCTGGGTTGCTGTGGAGGACTGAGGTGGTGAATGATTTATAAAAAAACTCCTCATGTAGTGCTTGACGTGTAGGCTTGGTGATTGCTGTTTTGTTCCCCTAGACCAGAAAGTTTCCTGAGGACAGGAACTCTGTACTCTTCATCACTGTGTCCTTTTTACTTGGTGCATTTGGCACCTCTTATGAAAAAATATTTGACACAAGTTTTTATTGAAAGAAAGAATAAATGGGTTTGGGTTGAGATTTGAGGGGCTGGCAGGAATCAGTTGGAAAGAGGAATGGAATTAGGAACATAATGACAAGTCGAATCTCAAAGTTAAATGAAGGCCTACACTCTTTTGCTTATTTGTGTGACAGTCGTAATTAAACAAATGCTCTTACTGCAAAATATCGGGCAGCATGGCTACTGATCATTACAATGGAAAAGGTGATGGGGCTTATGTATTAACATTCTTCTTTTACAGGTGAGGAAACTGAGGCCCAGAAAGAGGAGGCCACATGACTGAGCAGCATTTGGGTTCTGGGTTTCATTATTGCCAGTTTAATGATATTTCTTACCATTCTTTCTGTAGTGCTTAAAAAAATGTCCAACCAGTGTCTGTAAAGCACTGCCAAATTTTGCTCATAAAGGAGCGAGATAAGCCTGCTGAAAAGAGGGAAATGCCACAGGTCTGATTTTCCCACGTGAGTTAACGTGTCCTGGCCTCTGGAAAGCAGGATGCGTTGTCAGTCCCAGGAGGCCATTCCTGAGAGCAGAGCTGTTTTCCTGTGGAAGGGCTGGGGTCAGGCTGGGGACGCAGTCAGACCTCCTATGTGGAAGGCCTCAAGTGGCTGTAACTCATGCTGCAAAAACAAACATGCTCCCTCACTGGACAACAGCACAGAGCACTTTCAGAGGAATTACCAGGGTTGAACGATGTGAAGTGTAAAGACAGGGACGTAGAAAGAGCCAGGTGCTTCACTTTGTGAGTCCAGCCTGATGGGGCGCCTAAGTGTTAGGGAGAAATTCCATTCAGATGACTTGGTGGCCACAGTATTTTTTCCTGTTGGATCATCAGGGAAGGGAGAGGAGGCCCGTTATTCTGCAGCCTGTGCAGGCGGTGAGTGCCCTTCCCATATTGTGTTGAGGGTTAGCTGTGACCTGAGTAAGTCCTTGGCACTGGGCCCTGGGATCTGGGGTCACAGGAATTTGTCCTATTGCTTTGAGGAGGTCATTCCCACTTGAGCAGGAAGACAGCAGCTCAAGTAGGAGAAAAGCAAAAATTGGGCTACATACTTGGCTCGGAGCATTTGGAAAGGGGGCCACTACACCTGCTGGTTTACCTAAGGGAAAATTTAGATGTTTTAAAACTTAAAAGTAGGAGTCATTTCTAAAGCCAGATCTTACAGATGAATCATCTTGGTAGAGTTGAATATAGTTTCTGAAACCTAGCATAGGTCTTCGTGATGTTGTGATTTGCACTTTGCCATACAGAGAGGAGGTGCATTGTGGAGCCATGTAATCATGTGCAGGCACGGTCATTTCCTTCCAGGTGACTATATACATGCATGGTCTTCATGCAGCTGTGTGCAGGCACAATCATTTCCCCCCAGGTGACCATGTACACGCAGTCATCTCCTTCTACCATCTACAGACAGACACAGTCCGCTCTTCCATGCAGCCATGTGCAGGCCCATTCATGGATCTCCACACCACCATGTACAGGTACGGTACCTGTACACCCTTTGTGACAATCATGTGTAGGCATGGTCATGTCCTTCCACTGTGGGTTGTTTTGTTTTGTTTTGTTTTTGGTACCAGGGATCAAACTCATGACCTCGCGCTTGCCAGGCAAGTGCTTATGCCACTGAGCTATATCCCCTGCTCCACAGTGGGTTTTTTAGAGTGGACACTAGGGAATATGAATTCTCTATGAGCTGATCATGACAAATAAGGTTATGTCCAGCTCTAGAGTTCTGATGGGTGTGTTGTTGAGCGGGATGAGCTTACGCACCGTTGATGTCTTTCTTGCATTCATTAGAGCTGGTGCCCAAGGAAACTTATAATGGTAGTGGTGATGGGGTCTGTTCTATAATTTGGACTTTAGGGAGCTACAAAGGGGGCTCCTGAGTTAGGGTGTTCATATCATCAACAACTGCTTGTGTATCTTGAGTGCTTAGTGGGTTCCATGAAGCACATTGTTGAGTGCTGTTCATGTACTACTTTACCGGCTCTTGGTAACAATCCATGAAGTAGGTGCAACTTATTCATAGTTTTGTCTTACACAGTTTCAGTTACCTATAATCAACTGTGGTCTGAAAAATATTACATGGAAAATTCCAGACTGGGCATTGTGGGCATACCTGTAATCCCAGCACTTACCGCCAGCCTGGGATAGACCGTGAGTTGAAGGCTAGCCCAAGCTACAAACTGAGACCCTATCGCAAAAGAAAAAAAAAGGAAAGAGAAAGTTTTAGAGATAATTAATAAAAATTAAATGTTTCCAGTAGTATGATGAAATCTTCATACTGTCCTGTGCTGCCTAGGATGTGAATAGACCCCTTTGTCCAGTGTATTCACACTGTATGTGCTATCAGCCCATTAGTCAGTTAGTAGCCTTCTCAGTTATCAGATTCACTTTTGTTTTACCTCGAAGCTTACGTTTGAGTAACCCTGTTTCACTTGATAATGGTCCCCAAACACAAGAGTAGTGATGCAAAGAAAGTATCAGGGCATGAAACTCAGGACAGATTAACTCTGGTGACAGTGCAGGGCCTATGAGACAAAAAAATAGAGTTTAGTATATGGTTTTAGGCACCCACTGGGATCTTAGCATATATCCTCTATGTTAAGCGGGGTCTACTGTATTACTTATTGCCCTCATTTGTATACAAAGACACTAAACTTAGTGCCTAAATAGGTGGCTCAGGGTGTGGAGTCAGATTTTTTCCCCCAGCTGCCAGTCCCCAGAGCTAGTCCTTCAGCTTCTTTGCTCCATCCTGTGCCATTGCCACCTGTAGCTTTGCCCTGTGGTAGAATTTCCACATGTGGGCTTTGGTCAGGAGCCTGCCTCTGGATTCTCTCTCATTCTTTGGTCATGGGCATATCTGGGTCCAGCATTACACCCAAACTGCACCGATTTTCATCTCTTTTTCTTGTGGTTTCCTACATGTTATGATCTATAAAACCAAACTACAGGTGATTCTTTTTATTCATAGTGGTTATGTTCTATGAAGTCATTGCAAACACTAAATGAGTAAATGCTGACACATTGCTCTTAGGGGATATACAGGGTAGGTTAGGTCCCTACCAGCCTCCTCTGCTCCCAGTGTCTTCACCAACTGATCAATACATGTCCTTGTTTTATGTGTATTTCTATTTAATGACACCTTGTTTCAAATGAGTACATTTGTATGTATGAGCGTGTGTGTGTATTTAGAGAGAGGGAGAGAAAGAGATCATCAGTATTGAGCTGAGCTCACACCCAGCAGCAGTATAACTTATGCTTGAACAAAAGTTACGCATGTGTTCCCCTTAAGTGTATCTCTGTATGGCCTTCTCACACTGAAGAACATTAGACTTAAACAGATAAATCACCCACAAACAGCATAAAATCTGAAAAGTGTGACAATAAATAGATCACAGAGGGACCTTTACGGTGTGAAAGTGGAGAGAAGAGTGTTGCCTTGCTCAGCCTGAGCTGGGAACCCGAGCCTTGAGTGATGCATGGACTCTGCCCATGTCCAAGGATGACCAGTGAGCATCACAAGTATTAATTTTGGAGTTACCAGTAACTTTTCACAAGTAGGCAAATGGATGAAATGTAGAATCCACAGATGTTAAGGGTCAACTTACCCAGTTCTCTAAAATATTATCCTAAATGTGCAGAACCTCTGAAATTTAATATTACATGGTTTGGAGACTTACTTCTCCAGCAAGTAACTTTAGTTCTCCCTTCTTTTTAATCTTATCATTATAAAAAATAAAAAAATTAAAAAAACAGATCTACAAAAAGAAAAGTACTTTAAATCATTCAGATTCTACTAATCAGATTATGATTGTTTACTTTGCAGTGCATACCTTTCCAGTCTTTTATCTCTGAAAATTTATACTTGTTATCTGTACTTTCACATTTTAGGTGTTTACATAAATATGTGTATTTAAAGCAAAAATAGTGCTACATTGTACTTATTGTTCCTATTACCTACATTTTGCAGTTGTTTATGTTGAAGACAGAATATGCAGGAATGAATGGTGAGGGATGAGGGTGGATGGGTAAATTGGGGGATAGAAAATGAAGATATCTCAGGGCTGGAAACTATATGGTGATGCGGGAAGCCACTGATTGTTCCAACCATAATTAGAGTAGGTAGATAATCTTGGTAGCGGTGGACTCAAGGAAAAGAGTAGAACCACACTGACCATCTTGACAGCTCTTATTTACCATATGTGGCTGTTGAGTCCTTTGAAATGTGACTGGTCCTGCTTGAGTTATGCTGTGTCCAATGTATACCAGTTACCAAAACATAGTATAAAAAAAAGATGTGAAATATGTCATCAATAATTTTTATATCAATTACATGTTGAAATAATAATGTTGGAAATAATTGGGCTATATAACCTATCATATTAAGACTGATTCCCCTATTTCTTTCTAATTTTTAGTGTGGCTATTAAAGGGATTTTAAATTGCATATATTTCTGTATGATAGTACTGAGCCAGAGGGGAAAGATGAGAATAAGAGGGCTGCCCCGGAGAAAGGGGATTGTGATGAGGAGGAGGGAGTAGGCCTGAGAAATATTAGGGTCTGTGATGGATGTGTGTGTCCTGGCTTTGAAAGGTAAGACAGAGGAACGGACTAGTGGCATCAAAGTATCTAGCCAATGTGGCCAAGGGAGGGATTGGTTTTAGAGGCAGCTAGGGCAAGTCAGCTTTCTATTACTGTGACAAAATACCTGAGAAAAACAATTTAAAAGGGGAAAGGTGTGATTTGGTTCATGGTTTCCGAGGTTTCAGGCCATTGTCTGCTGTTTCCAGTGGAGGGAAGTAGAGCATCATGGTAGAAGAATGTGGTGGAGCCAATCCGTGTAGCTCAGGGCTTTTAGGAAGTAGAGAGGGAAACAGCCAGAAACAAGATCCACCCTTCCAGATGGTGCTTCCTCTAGCTAGACCCTGCCTCGTAGTGGTCCATTCTGTTAGGAACTCACCATTCGGTCACTTCTGTAGGCTCCTTTCTGAACATGGCTGCATTGGGACCAGGCCCTCAATAGTTGAGTCTTGGGGGACACTTAATATTAAACCGTGAGAGCAAGTAAGAGCAGATAGAGATGTTGAGCTGTCTGGTTGCTTGAGTGATCTGCTGCAAGGTTGGTTTATGCCTGACGAGGTTCTGTGAATCAACACATGGAACCCTGAGAGAGGAGGATGACAGTCCCAGAGGGTATGTGAAGAGAGGAGTTGGCCAGAAGGGAGAGTTCTGAGAAGCGGCAATTGGGACCTGAGGACAGCACAGCAAAGGATCAGAGTCCAAGGCAAGCTGCTTCAGAGAAGGGGTAAGCAGAGATGTGAACATGAACTTTGAGAAAAACCTGAAAAGTATAACTTACATTTGTCAATTTAAGAGAGGTAGTAGAAATCTTCATTAAGAAATTTCTTTACTTTATTATTCTTAATTATACATAATGATATACTGTTTACTTTGTGCCAGGCACAGCACTACAGTAGGTTTCAGATAACAGCTCTACAGGGAACCTATTGGTTGTTATACCAACTTTTCAGATGTGAATACTGAGGTGAGAGCTCCAAATGGTCTTGCTGGAGTCCTTTAGTCTGTGCACCTCTGGACCGTCTAACCTTGAGCTGTCTGACTCCAGCCCCCACAGTCAGACCAAAACTTTTTGACAACCCTTAGATTTGCTCAGGCAAGAAGGGGATAACTGTCTTGAGATTCTCAGATCACTAAAAAAACAAAACCAAACAAAAAAAAACCTCCCTTCCTTTCATGCTGGTTTGGAGGGCGCCTTGGTGATGGATGGCACATTGTGGAGAATTCTGCATTCCAGAGGACTGAGATCAGTGCGTGCGGGAGCTGTGTGGCACTGGCTTTCCAGGCTCCCGCCCTGCCTCCTGCACACACTGTTGGAGTGGATGAGTCTCTGTTTCCTGAGCATCTCTCGCTCTGGAGGGGGCCGTGCCCTTGTTTTTCTGCTTCCCATGATTTGTAGCCTTGTGGCCATTCCAGTATAGCGTCCCTGGGACCCCAGGTGCGGGATCCCTGTCATCCACAGCCCTGGGCCGGCGCAGGCTGTGCGGTGAGGAATGCCGGCCCCCAGCCCAGCCCTGCCTAGACTCATGCCTGAGGTTTTACTGCGTTCACTCACTTCCATACATGGCAGTAGTGCTTGCCAGCCTCCCGCCAGGGTGAGCGCATTCAGCAGGAGGTTGCTTCCCCACCACCAACAGACACCCTCTGGCTGACGTTTAAAAACCGTCTTGATTGAAAAGGACTCTGGCTTTAACCACCCAAGTCTGCAAAGCGAGAACTTGGGCATCTCATAGAGTGAGCAGGCAGACGTTGCCGGTTCACCCTGGATGCTGTGCTTACAACACTTAGCTCCAACTTTGTGTTTTAGAAAGATCTGGTGGCGTGAATGATAAACTCTTCAATCTTAAAATAGGTGAAGAGGCTTTGGGAAGGAGACACACTTTCTAAACATATGTGTGTATTAACATATATTAGCATACGTACACATTTCTCGCTGATTGGATAAAAAGAAAATCTGGGATGTTCAACCAGGGGGCATTGCTGAGATGAAATGAAATGTTTAAACCAGCCCAGATCTGGGCCTTAGATACAAAGTCACAATCTTACCAGGTACAGACCGCAAAATTGCCCTTGTAGAATTTTAACTTCTAGGAAGTAACGGTTGACAGTGACAGATTCTAAAGTAGTTTGGAGAGATAAAGTGTGACTTTCTTACAGAGCCATCTTTACTGGTTTGAAACATAATAGACTCTTGGCCACATTGTATGGTTCTTTCTACTGCTACCAGGTTGGGGACAGTTTTCGGATATGTCCCTGAATTTTCCTCTTTGTGTAGTAATTAGTGGTGCTCTCTGGGCTTCCTTAGAGTAGATTATGCATTATTTTTAAGTCAGAATTCTAGATTTTAAAATTCTAGAAGCTCACGCCAAACCTTGATTTGCTGTTGGAGACTGGGTGGGTGGGTGGTGAAAAGAAAAACCTGACAGTTTGCCCACCCCACCCTTCCCCCAAACACCAGACTCTTTCTTTCCATAGATAAGATCTTGCTCTTAAAAAGAAAATGATACTTTCTAGGCCCTTTCCATCGTGATTTATTTTGAGCTTAAAATAGCACTTCTTAAACTTCATCTCCGTTCCTACGCCCTTCCCCCACTGGATCCCTCTCTGTAATTGTATAAAAAGATTTTGAAATTCTTCCTTGATTCTTTCTTGCCTCTGGGGAAAAGGGGTGAACGAGCACCAGCTTTATTGCTGGAGTCGGGGATGTTGATCTGAATTCCTTCTCTTGCTCTTTTGCTAGTTAAAAGATTCCCTGCTGTGACAGATGGATGTGGATTCAGAGGGCATTGAATTTGTAAGGTGGTTAGGACTACCTTCTGAGTTAAAGGGCTTCTTTTAAGCAAGTTTTCTCCCTTCTTTTTAAAAAAATGATCTCTTAGGATCAGGCTGTCATCCACCAACTGTTTTGCCTCCAAGCAGGACCAATACTTGGGGAAAATTACTGCTGGCTGTTGGGCCTCGGCAGTATCCACCACCCCAAGCTGCTGGCCAAATGGTTCTTATCACAGGGTGTCCTGTCTGGGTGTAGGGGCCAATGGAGTGGCCGGCACCAGCCTGGAGTCTGGCTACCGGTCAGTCCAGGGGCTCACCAGGGGCTTGGAGGCCTTCCCTTCACAATCCCGTTCCAGCTTGCAGAAGGGTGGAGGGGCCATAGGCTGGTAGAGGAAAGAGTACGGTGTTCTCTGCTCACACTGTGTGCTCCTGTTCCCAGGTGTGGGTTTAGCACTGTTGTAGGAAATACAGCTCTCAACCACAAAGTACAGGGGAGAGGCGGGGAGTGGTGGTGGTGGGGGACCCAGTTCTGTTAGGTTTACCTCAAGAGCTTGCTCCAAATCAAACATAAGTGGTGATTTTCTACCCTGGCTGAGAGTCCCCTGGGGAGCTTTCACCAGTTATTCACTATTATGTCCCCAGCAGAGCACACAGTGCCTGGCACTGTGCAATTATATTCATAATTACAGCAAATCAGCTAAATGCCTGGGAGCCTACTACTACTATGCTGCCCATACTTAGGAAAGTAAGTGTAATCTTCTAGCCAATCATATGTATACACAGTTCATTTCAGATGAACATCCGTGAGTACCCTTCACACTGCTGAGTTCAGTGATTCTGATCATTATCTGTATTAATGTGCTTTTGAAGTCACTGACTGTATCCTCTAGTGCTTCCTGATCTACAATGGTCACATAAAGAAGGGATGCTAAGAATAAATAATCATGACACACATGAAGTCCTCTTTTGTGAGAGTTTTGTGCAGATGTGGCTGCCTTGATGTTCTGAATTGATTCAAAACATTTCCCTTTCATACTGATTTTGGAATAACCAGAAGTTGCAAGGTGCCAGCTCTGATGAATAAGATGCATGAGTACACCCTACAGTGTTTTCATGAGCCCCCTTTCCAGCCTTTGGATGGTGCTCAGCATCAGTCTTTGCTGTATTTTTTTGTCCCACCTTGTAAAGACATTTATGAAGGAGGTCTTCCAGAATTGCTTCAGAAAGTGTCAAGAATGTTGGAGAAGGGTATTTAAAGTGAGGGAGAGTATTTTGAGGAGAATGAATGGCAATGTGTCTTTTACTGTAATGAATTTTTAAGATTAAGTATCTGCTGTATACTGTGATCACACAGCTTTATTGATCGAGTATGCTCTTTGTCAGTTAAGTGCTTTGAATGTATTAATACACCCTCACACAGCCCTTTGAGCGAGCTACTCTTGCTAATTTTCCCAGTCATAGAGAGAGAGAGAGAGAGAGAGAGAGAGAGAGAGAGAGACAGAATGTTTGAGCAAGGATTTGAACTCTGGCCTTGGAGCTGAACTAAGGCTGTCATTTATAGCTTCCCTCTGTGTGCCTTCTGCTGGACTAGAAGCACTTTCATGTTCTACCTCACTTAATTCTCAGAAGGACTAATGAGTTGGTATCATTACCCCTACTTTACAGAGAAGAAAACTGAGGGCCAGAGAGATTAAAAGATGTGTCCACCAAGATAGAGCGTGGTGGAACCACCTGGTCTGTTGGTCTTCTATAGCCTGTTCTTGTTTCTTGGGCATTAATTAACATATCTGGTGGAGAGCGTGGCATTGCACACTTGGGAAACAGATATAATATTTGTCTTTTGGCAGGAACTTTTCAGCCACAATGTTAGTGAGGAAAAGGTTGACTTGGATATTTAGCACACCAACCACAGTGTCTTGCAAAAGGGAATTCAGAAAAGTTGCTCCAAATCCTCAATTCTCAGAAGATGGCTGCTATGGTTGGGATGTCCCCCAAAGATTCCTGTGCTGGCGGCTTGGTCCCCGATGTAACAGCATTAAGAGGCAGTGGGACCTTGGTGGGGCCTAATGGAAGTTAATTAAGTCACAAAGGCCTCAGAGACCACCCCACATACTTGGCCACTTCTGCATTCGGCCAGGTCCCTTTGTGCTTCACTGCTATGTTGTACTATGTATGTGCATGTGGAAAGGGTACGTGGAGAGGGAGTATCTCATCAGAGGCTGGACCAATGGGCCTGCCTGATCTTGGACTTTCCCTCTTGAAAAGCAGGAGCTGAATAAACCTTTTCTTTGTGAAGTGTCCAGTCTCAGGTATTTTGTAATAGCCTTCTTTCTGAACTTCTAAGCACCTAGAACCCACCAACCCCTTGTCCTTTAGTTAAGCCAGCTCTTCCAACACACACACCCCATCTCTCCTACCCCAGGGAGTGTCTCTGGCTGCAAAGAAAGAGCCCTTTGAGCAGTCCACAGGTTAAAAACAGCCAAAGTCCAAGACCCCAAGGACTTTTCCAGCCTGTGGTTTGCTGGCCTAACCTAAAGGGCTCTTGATTGGTTGATCAGCTCTGGAAGATTAGCATTTCTATGAAAGGGCAGAATTGATCTGGGGAGAGAGAGAGAGAGAGAGAGAGAGAGAGAGAGAGAGAGAGAAAGAGAGAGAGAGAGAGAGAGAGAGCATAAGAGAGCTATCCTGGCCTCAGGGAAAGAGGTGTCAGGGTGGCTGTTTAGGTTCCTGCCGCAGCCATCAGCCCTTCTCCTGGACCTGAGATTACTGGACTTGAGATTAAAGATAGAGAAACAACCATATCCTTAATATCCATTGACTTCTCAGGGTTTCACTGTCATCTGGGAAACTCTTGTGTATTTCTCAGGGTTTTTTTAAAGGCCCACTTGAGACTGTAGAGCAGATGATAGAATAGCAAGCTTTAAAAACCTGCTGTCACCTCAATGCATGAGCCACACGGGACATTTCCACACAGGCCTTGGTGTGCTTATGAAACACAGAGATAATCTCCTCTTCCAAAAGCAACATGCTATCTTTCCATTTTTTCTAGAAGCTAACTTTCCTTTTAGTGAATTTTTGTAGAGACCAAGGGCACAAAGCACTCCCCTCAGTCTCACATCCATCCTGTGTAAGCCTGGTGTGAGTGCCAGTCGGGAGATGATAGGAGGGGATGGGCCAGAGGTACCCTGGTGACAGCATCCTTCCTCTCAGGGTAGCAGCCAACAAGATGTGAAATCTCCTGATTTCTAACTTGTTAACCAATTCAAATTTCAAATATTATATTACCCAAATGACATGCATAAGGGCCCAGTTTGTCCCCAGGGTTATGGAGGCTCTTGAGAACAGGCAAGAAAGTTTATGCTAAATGTGGAATGATTTAAGTGACCATGAACAGGTTTTGGAGAGAGGTGTGAGATGCTGGCTGTAGTATTTAAAGATAATTACTCTGGTCGGTTTTGTTGGAGAAATTAGAAGGGGAAAGAGGAGCCTGGTTCGCTAATGAGAAAACACAGGCAAGGGGTGGTGACAGAATGTAGGTCTTGTCATGGGGACAGGATCTCAAGCTTGAGAGACAGTTTATTTAATTTAAAAAAAATTTATGTTGAGCTTTGTTTTGTTTTGAGACAAGGTCTTACTATGTAGTTCAGGATGGCTTTGAACTCACTCTATAGCCCAGGCTGGCCTCAAACTTGCTATGATCTTCCTGCCTCAGCCTTGCAAATGCTGGAATTACATGTGAGCCATCACCCCAGACTGAGACACTTTTAAAGAAAAATGCCTGTAATTTTCCATACAAATGACTGGCATGTTGTTGCTTGTTGAGACAGCCGTTCTTAGCATTCTTCTTTAGTGAGCCCTTTGGACATTTGACTCCATGTTAGAAAAATCCATTTCCATTTTGCACCCAGTTTTCTTCTCTTGATGTTTTTCATAGTTGATAGATGCTTTCTTATTGCTGGTTTTCACATTTTTCCCCAGCGTGGCCCTTGCCTGAAAGAAAATACTGACCTCATTGGCCACAGTTTAAAATTTTTTTGATCTCTGCCCAAGCTTTCTAGACTTTTCTCTTGGTTTCGTTTCTAAGAGTGAAGAGTAGGGACTAACTGGGAATCCTCAAGCAAAGATTGGTACTTCTGAGGTGACAATGAGAGAAGAGGTTTTCCTCCCCACTCTCACCATAGCAAATGGCTTGTGTTTTTGCACAGGGACTTTTTCAAAATTGGATAATTTGTCAGAGAAGGAAGAAAAAAAAGGCTGTGATCACTTTTCCCTATTTGCAACCAATAGACAAACCTACCATGCTTTTAGCTCTTTGCCATCTGTGTAACCAGGGGAGCCCACCTATCGTTCAAAGCAGGATTTCTGGTTCAAGCCATGACCAGGCAAGGAAAGCTACTGTGTTTGCCTGAGTGTGAAGCAAGACCTTTGCTACTGATGGGAAAAAAACTCCTTTTGGAGGTAGTCCTGGTACAGGGAGTATCTATATAAACTGTTAAGTTTTGCAGTTGGAAGCATATTTGATTGCCATGGACTTTGGGGCTGATATGAATAAGAACGTGAGTTACAGTGGAGCTGAAACTCTCCTTAAGGAAGTTTAAAGTGATGTAGTCTGGTGATATTTAAATATAGTAATGTCTATGGGAAGAATTGTTGAGCTGAATTGTTTGCCATTTTTCTTTCCTCTAGTGCCAGGGAGCCACTAATCTAGTTTCTGTTGGTATGAATTTAACTCCTCTAAGAACGTGGTATATGTAAAATCATATAATACCTGTCTTTCTGTGCTGGGCTTATTTTACATAGCCCAGTGTCTTCAAAGGCGTAGCCATAAATGTTTAGTGTGTGTCAGTTTTCTTCTCTTTTAAGGCTGGGTAATATTCTGTTGTATTCATAAACTATGTTTTGCTGATCTCTTCTTCTTTTGATATGACATTCTTGGGGTAGGAATTTCAAAGTTCTTTTCCGATTTTGTGATTGTCATGAATTGCCCATTTTCCTTTGTAACTTCGTTGTTTTTTTGTTTTTTGTTTTTGTTTTTTTATCCTTAAAATAGGAACGGCAGTCATGGATTCTTTAGAGGGTAATAATTTGGTATTTGTTAGTAATGTTCTTTTAAAAGAAAGATCTATGATTTAATAACAAGGTAGTACTTGCTACTTCTTTTTTTTTTTTTTTTTGGTACCGTGGATCGAACTCACGACCTTACGCTTGCCAGGCAGGCGCTTAAGCCACTGAGCTAAATCCCCAGCCCTAGTACTTGCTACTTCTGTTTAAGGTCAGAAGGCTGGACAAAATACCTTAAGGGCTATATAAGCTCTGGAGAGCAGGCTTGTGGGGGAAGGAGGACCTGCCTAGGGCCCCTTGAGGACAGTGATGGAAAACCTTTTAGCACTTTCAGTGATACAGAGAGCCCACTGAGGCACACGAGCCACACATTCACCATCTCTGCCTTTTCATTATGCTGCCAGTACCCCTGGCCAGTAGATCTCTGTGGAACTTTGATTTTCTGACTGTGACTTTTCTTGGAGGTGCTTGAACTCGGATAATTAATACAGTGGGAGTCAACTGTTCATTGGGTAACTTCGTATGGGACAAGTACCTCAGCTGAGAGATTTAAAATCCACAAACATTTGAGTCAAGAGAGAATTATGATGCCTGAGAAGGAGCTAACCCTAATATTTACCTTTAGAAATTGACAGGTTATTTTAAAACAGTGAAGTATGTTGTTGGAGGAAAGGGAAGAAGAGGTCTAGTGCCTGCTGCTCTGCAGTAAATCCAAGGAGCCAAACACGTGCTGTGGATTTATAGCTGTACCATGGAATCCTGTTTTTAAGGGCTCTGAAAAGCCCCCTGGGATTTGGTCAAACGAGGCAGGCTATAAGGGGGCAATCAGGGTAGTGAGGAGGTAGAGCTGGGCTAGCTTTCATAAAGGAAGCCATCTTTGACCTCAGCAGAACTGTTACATTTTGAAGTAGCCCCAGACTTTTTCCTCTTTTTTAAAAAACAGGATATTAATTGAGGTGTTTTTATTTTTTAAAAGAAATAGTGGATGGTTCTGGAAAAGTAGAAAATTACATATATTTAACAAACAGTCACCTGTAGATCCTCCTACCTAGAGGTAATTGATGTTCTTCACAAAGCAG
>PVJX010026072.1:0-26262 GCA_004027295.1 Dolichotis patagonum | reverse complement strand
TATATCATACGTGATGATATGAACAGCTGTTTTGAAGAAAACATTATGACAGCTATTGCTGATTTAATATTATCCTTCTTAGAAGTCCTACCATGCTTTTTTTGTTCTATTACCGTTGGTTCTATCTACCACATTGTGTCTTATTGGAATTTGAATATGTGTGATAGTTCAAACAAATTTTTTCTTTTTTATCAAAAATTAGATATTATGATACCCATTGATCATTTTCTGTTATTCAGTTCAGAAAGCCCTGTAATTCTTTCACTCTATGCATGGCTTTATACTATTGTGATATGTTTGATACTATTGTATTTGAAACTATGCTCAACTATAGCAGAATAAGAGATATGGTGTTAGCTACTGTTGATATCCAGTTGACTTAATGTAAAGTACTGTGTTGCCTATGTTGTCCTGTTCTGATCTGCTCTGTACTGCCCCCTTTTGTTTTATTCTCTTTTAAATAAAAAAAAAAATAGCAAGTAGTGTACCTCAAATATGGAAAAAAAAAGAAATTTTGAACAATCCAATATCAGCTATTGAAATTGAAAACATAATTTAAAACTTACCAACAAAGAAAAAGCCATGTTCTGATGGATTCACAGCTGAATTCTATAAGAAATTTAGAGACAATTTGATGCTAATACTCCTTAAAATCTTCAATGCAATTGAAAAAGAAGCAATCCTCCCTAAATCATTCCTGGAGGCAAATATTATTCTAATACCAAAACCAGAGAAAGACCCAACCAGAAAGTAAAACTATGGGCCAATCTCACTAATGAACATTGATGCAAAGATTCTGAATAAAATACTGGCAAATAGAATGCATCAAATCATCAAGAAGATTATACATTACAACCAAGTGGGATTCATTCCAAGAAAGCAGGGGTGGTTTAACATACACAAATCAATAAATATAATATACCATATCAACAGAGCCAAAAACAGAAACCACATGGTCATCTCAATAGATGCAGAAAACGCTTTCAATAAAGTCCCACACATGTTCATGATAAAAAACCCTTCAGAAACTCGGAATACATGGTGCCTACTTCAATCTGATAAAGGCCATCTATGACAAACCAACATGCAACATTATACTAAATGGACAAAAACTGAAAGCTTTTACTTTAAAATCAGGAACAAGACAAGGATGTTGGAGCTGGAGATTTACCTCAGCAGCATAAGCGCCTGCCTGGAAATCCTGAGGTTGTGAGTTCGATCCCCAGTGCAAAAAAAAAAAAAAAAGACAAGGATATCCACTATCAGCACTCCTATTCAATATAGTTCTGGAAGTACTAGGCAGGGTAATTACACAAGAGATAGAAATAAAAGCAATAAAGTTAGGAAAGAAGAAGTTCAGTTGTCACTATTTGCAGATGACATGTTACTCTATATAGAAGACCCAAAAAACTCCATTAAAAAAGTACTAGTGGTAATAAACAAATTCATCAGTGTAGCTGGCTACAAAGTCAATGCTCAAAAATCAATAGCATTCCTGTACACAAACAAAATCTCAATGATAGAGAAATTATGGAACTAACACCTTTCACAACAGCATCTAAAAAAATGAAATACTTAGGAATTAGTCTAACTAAGAATATAAAAGACCTATATGCTGAAAATTATGCTGTGCTAAAAGAGGAGCTTGAAGAAGATATCAGAAAATGGAAGGATATTCCTTGTTCTTGGTTAAGAAGAACCAACATTTTGAAAATGGGCCATATTCCCAAAACTGTTATACAGATTTAAGGCAACCCAAATCAAAATAGCATTAACATACTCACAGATCTAGAGAAAACACTCCTAAAATTCATTTGGAAACAGAGGAAACCTAGAACATCAAAGGCAATTCTGGGCAACACAGACAAGGCAGGAGGAATCTCAATTCCTGACCTGAAACTATTCTATAAAGCCACAGTGATAAAATCAGCATGGTATTGTCAAACAAATAAACATGAGGATCAATGGAGCAGATTAGAAGACACAAAAACAACTACAAAGATACTCAGCCATCTGATTTTTCACAAAGGGGCTAAACATGTTCACTGGAAGAAGGATGGCCTCTTTAATAAATGATGTTGGAAAAATTGGCTCTCCACATGCCGAAGACTGAAAATAGACCCAAGCCTATCACCATGCACTAAACTAAAAGCTAAATGGATGAAAGACATAAATATTAAAACAGAAACACTAAATCTACTGGAGGACAGCATAGGTAAAAATCTTGGAGACATAGGGGTAGGGAGAGAATTCATAAACAAAACACAAACTGCATGGGAAACATTTCAAAGAATCAACAACTGGGATCTCATATTACTGAAAAGTTTCTGCACTTCAAAAGAAATCACCAGCAGAGTGAAAAGAAAACCCACAGAATGGGAAAGAACTTTAGCCAGCAACCCCTCAGACAAAGGACCTATATTCAGAACCTATAAAGGATCTCATATTACTAAAATGTTTTTGCACTTCAAAAGAAATCACCAACATATTGAAAAGAAAACCCACAGAATGGGAAAGAATCTTAGCCAACAATCCCTCAGACAGAGGACTTATATCCAGAATATATAATGAAGTGAAAAATATCAAGCCCCCCAAATTCAAAGACCATCTCCAAAAATGGGCATCAGAGAGGAACACATTTCTCAGAGGAAGATACACAAACAGCAATAAATACATGAAGTAATGTTCACCATCACTGCTCATTTGAGAAACGCAAATTAAAACAGCATTGAGATTTCATCTCACCCCATAAAGAGTAGCTGCCATCAAAACAACTGATAACAGATGTTGGCGAGTATGCGGGAAAAAGGAACACTGCTCCACTGTCGGGGTGAGTGCAGACTGGTGCAACCACTGTGGAAATCAGTATGGAGATTCCTCAAAAAACTAGGATTGGAAATTCCATTCAATCCAGCTATTCCTCTCCTGGGTATTTTCCCAGAAAAATTGAACAGGTCATGTCACAGAGATATATGTGCACCCATGTTCATAGCAGCACAATTTGTAACAGCTAACTCTTGGAAACAACCAATATGCCCATGAACTGCATGAAAAAGATGTGATATTTTTATACAATGGAATATTACTCAGCTATAAAAATGATGATCTTGAAGCCTTCATAGGTAAATGGAGGCAACTTGAGACTATCCTCCTTATTGAAATAAATAAGAATCATATTTATAAATATTATGTTGTGTCTCTAGTGTAAAAATTAATAAGAACTGTAAGAGTAATAAAACCCAAAATGTGTAATTAAGTTTTTGTTGGATCATTGAACAGAACTGTTTGCAGTCTCACTGTTTGAATGTCTACTTTATATGCTTTAATTTTGTAATTTGAACAACTATTTCTATGATGACAGTATGTAATTTATCAACTAGTGATTTCTTATTCTTTATTTTTTTGAAATTTGGTATTATTTCCACCTTTTTTTTCTGTTTTGCTTTTTTTTTCTCTTTAAATAGAATTTTAAAAAACAAAGGTCCTAACAAATACCTCACACATTTTTACTGGTTAGTTACTGATTCGTTGGAAAACACAAAAGTATGAAAAAGCATACTGAGCAAGTCATACAGAGACATTAAGTCAGTGTTCATTTCCTCCCCTTGATTGCTCCTACTCATTTAGCATTTGTTGAATAATAGAATTTGCAAGTTATGTTATTCAGAACCTTGAAAAAAGTTACAGCAGAAAATAGATGGATATTTTAAGAAACTGCACCTCAATTCTCTCTGTCTGAAAATTCAAATGATCTTGCTTATTAGCACTTGTGGGTAGCTGCTGAAATTTTAAACACAACTCCCAGGATAGGCTCTCGCAAATTTGAGGCTTGAAACATTCACTCCATCTTACTGACATTGTGGTAGCATAATTCTTGAGTTTTGTGAGCTTATTTAATTATTTCTGTGTCAAAAATCAAATCCAACCACTGTAAAAATGTGATACAAGAAGTTTGAAGCCATCTCCTGGGAGATCTGGGCCAAAGAGAGGTCACTTTCCAGGTGTTCTGTAAGGGTGAAAAAATCAATTTTCTCTACTAACATGGTAAAATTCCCACTAACATTATGAAAATCTTTTTGTAGTCCCATCATTATAATTTCCAATACAATGTCAGCAAATTTTATCTTGAGGGACCCCCGCATGGTTTCATATTGCAATGAGAACAATTAGGCTTTTTCTCCTATTTTTTAAACTAAGTTTATTGGTAGAATTTAGATATACCTAATGATCATATTCATCATAGGGAATTTGTATCTATGATATCTTAATTCCTCTTTTTTCCCAATCCTTTCCCCTCCTTCCAATCTCTCTTCTTATTTACAAAGCTTTCAGTTTCTCTATTAACAGATCAAGAGGGGCTAGGTTTGATTTTTGCATCTCTAACTTGGTCAAATACTCATATGAGAAAAAATAACATAAAAGCATGGCAATATAGATTTCTCTCTTCCTCCTTGTAAAAAGTTACTAACATTTTTCATTACCGTGTCATTGATTCAATGTCAAAAATATCTGGAAGCAGAATTCTCTCTCTTTTCAAGTGATTGAGATTCTAAGAGAGCTTCCTTCTCTTCTCAGAAACAATGGAGTTGTTACAAACCAACAGTGAGGGTGAAAGCAGAGAAGCAAAGATAACCATTTGCTCTTCCTGGCCAGGGCAGAGAAACACTATGAAGGTTTTCAGACAAGAGGAAGCACATAGTTCACAATTTTCTGTTTGCTTTGAATTTGACGTGCCACATTTGAAAATGTTCTGCAATGTTTGTAAAATGCCACCAGGTGGAAGTCCGTCAGCATCTTTCAGAATATTGGAAGTAAAAGCTAGAATCAGCTAGCTCATCATAGTCATGAAAGCATAACCTTCACTAGGCTAAATTCTCTTTTTAAAAACACTTTTTTATTCCTTTAAATGCTAAAAACTTTTACTATTCTGTGTTTGTGATACATAGAAATTATATTCACCTTTGGATTCGTATATACATACTGCATCATTTTTACATGCATTTCTCTCACCTATTCCCCTCTCTCTTTACACAAATCCCCTTTCCATCTCCACAAAGTCTACCTATTTATAATATTTCTCTGTTATTTTGACCACAAAATTATTTATATTTGGGGGGTTTTATAGTAGAAAAACCATGCAATATTTAATCTTCTGTTACAAACTTATTTCACTTAGCATTATGGATTCAAGATTCATTTGGTTTCCTACAAAAGACTCATTTGTCTTTATTCACAAGTAAGAAGTACATATACCATAGTTCTGTTCATCTGTTGATGGACATTGTCTTAGTTACTTTTTTCACTGGTGAGACAAAATACCCAACACCTATAGTTAAAGGAAGAAAGGTTTATTTGCATCACAGTTTGTAGAGGTTTCAGTTCATAGTTGGCTGGCTCCAAATACGGTGGTATGACAAATGGGTGTCACAGGGGTAAAATAGTCTACAGCAGGAAGAATGCAACTATCAACAAGCTACATGTGACAATAGCAACTTCTTTCTGTCTCTTTATATTTTATCTAGGCTACTCACCCTAAGGGCGGCTAGCACTTATGCCCATAACTATGCCAAACCAATCAGTGGTAATCACACATTTTTAATATCAGCACTGCACACTCTAGATGCAGCCACCTAAGACCCACATGAGGCTTTGGAGCCTCTAGAGCCAAGCTATAACACACACATAGGCTACTGGCATGATTTAGCAAAATGTGAGTTCTCCTGCTATATAGGTATGAGTGCATACATGTAATATGATGAATTTAGTTCTTTTGGGAAAATAGCAAAGAGAAGTATAGCTGAGTTGAATGAAATGTTTATGTTTAGTTTTTTTTGAGAATCTTCATACTGATTTACATAGTGATTGTACTCATCAACAACATAGATGTTTTCTTTTCCCCATACACTCTCTCAATATTTTTTGTTTTTTTAATAATAGTCATTCTTACTGGAGTGAGGAAGAATTGTAATGTTGTTTTGATCAGACTTCTCTAGTGGCCAAATTTGCTGAAATTTTATTTAGCTATTGGTCATTTGTACCTTTGAGAAGTGCTATTTATCTTAATTGCCCATTCTTTGATCGGGTCTTTTATTTTGGAGGAGATCTGAAGTAATTTTAGTTCTTTTTATATTCTAGATATTAGTCCTCTGTCCAAAGAATAGCTTGGAAAAAAATTTTCCCATTCTGTACATTGTTCCCTCACTCTGTTGTCTGTTTACTTTGTTGTACAGAAACTGTTTAATTTGATATTATCCCATTTGTTAATTTTTGATGTTATTTCTTGTAAGTCTTTGTCTACACTCACATCATCAAGAGTTTTACCTCTTTTATCTTCTAGCAGAGTAAGTGTTTCTGTTTTCACATTTGGAATTTGATCCATTTTAGCTCTTTGATCCATTTTGTGAGATATATGGGTGTAGACTTAATTAAAACTCAAAATCCCTCAGCTGTGCCATTTATTCTTTATTCTCAATGTGGAGCTCACTAAAATCCCCCAACTGTATTTTCCCCAGTATTTGAATTGTTGGATTGCCTTAATATTTCCTCTACCACATTCAGTAGTCCACCACCCTGAATCTTACTTTCCTGCAAAGTCTTGGGACATAAGCAAAATATACACATGTTTTCTGCCAAAGCATAACACATATGGCCTGTAGTCCAACTGTTAATATAATCTTTCTTCCAAACCAAAACTTGCTGAAACTGGTCTTTATTGTCTGTCTTTTTACAAGCATTATAGTCTCCTGAATCCTAATCAGAATCTCACATAGAGCTTGGCTTATAGCATGCTAGGGTTTGCTAATCAGTATCTCCAGTGTTTTTCAAACTCCTGCTGCCAAGCCAGTTCCAAAGGATTTTGAGCCACATAATCAGGTAGTGTCACAACACTGGCCTACTTCCCTGGTAACAAAATATGTCTTAATTGTTTTCCTCACCACTGGAACAAAATACTCAAAATTCACAACTTAAGAGAAAAAGGATTTATTTTGGCTCAGTTTGTAGTTACTTCAGCTGTAGACAATGGGGTTCATGGCAGAATAGCATGATAAAAGGGCCTGAGCAGAGACCTTATGGTATCTAGGAACCAAAGAGTCTCATGAATCTAGGAAGCAAAGAGAGACAAGGAGGGGCTAGGGAGAGAGATAAACCCTTCCAGACCACATCTCCATTGACCCAAATCCTATAATGATGCTTATGACCCCTTACAATCTCAGTTTTGTCATATGGGGGAAACTGGTTATAGTATGTATGGCTCTTGGTTAAAAGGAGTTCAGTTGGCAATAACAATGGTCTCAAGCACAGCTTGGTTACTGAAAAACTGTGCTATTAGACTGATAATTATAACTACAGGAGAATGATCTACAAAAATTCAACTTATACCAGGAACTTGTATGCAATATTTTTTTAATTAGTAGAGTAATTTTAGGGGGGTTAAAGAAGGTAGGGGATAGGACAGAGAGATGAAGTTAAATATAGTAGGAGTGAAGTTGGAGGGCACAGGATCATCATTTGAGAATGGGTAATTGTGGGACACAAGAAAGAAAGACTGGAGAAGAAGTCCTAAGAGTTTGAAGTGAACCAGAAAGAAAAGTGCAAATGTTTACTCATATGAAAGTATTATAAAGTCAAGCAAGATAGTTGATTAAAGAGAAGAGATAACTAGAATAAAACAAAAAGAAAGCATGGAGATTTAAATCATAAATAAGACAGAAAAGAATTAAGAAAAAAAGAAAATTAAAGAAAAGTAGAAAGAAAAAATGACTAAAAATACAATTAACCAAATATACATATATATATATATATATATATATATATATATATATACAGAAAGAAAAGCAAAACATGACTATATATATATATATATATATATATATATATACAGAAAGAAAATATATATACAGAAAGAAAAGCAAAACATGACAAAACAGAACAGAAAGGAAATGAGAAAAGAAAGGGAAACAAACAAAAAAGAAACCAAAAATAAAAACAAAACACTAATCCAGTCAAACACCAAGAGGGAAACCAATCAGACAGAGAAAAATGAAAGCAGTGAAGTGCCTCTAGTGTCTATAGTTCTGTAGTAGGTCCAAGGCAAATCTCAGAAATGTATACTCTGGCCAAGATTGTAGATGAATTTTTGCTGGGTTTGGGTATGATCTTTTTTGTTGGATCTGGGCAATGGAATTAGTTTTCTGTGGCTGGAGTTGTCCCCGGTCATTTATAAAAGAAAAAGGAAAAAATGAGAGTAAAAATCCAAGAAAAGAGAAGAGGATAACTCTACCCACCTGCTTCTGTTACTCATGCCTTTGTCCCCAAACACAACACTGGTTCGCCTAATCTACCACCTGTTGGCTCATATTATTATTATTACATGAGACAATTCTGCTCCTCTAGTTCTGCCTGTCCATTGTGTGTACCTTAGCCAGAGTCCTGCTGTTTCATTGGCATCCCCACTGGTCTCTGGGCCTGAGTCCTACTAGTGGAGGGAGGAAGCAGTGGATCTCAGGCTTATCTCCCAAGCCACACAGTCCTAGGTCAGTGGAGGAAGGGAGGAGTGGAAACTCAGGCTCCTCTCACCAGCTACACAATTCCAGGTCAATGGAGGATAGGAGAAGTGCAAACTCACATTACTCTGACTAGCAGCATTATCTGGATCCATAGTAACATTTCTAAGCAAAAAACAAAATGAAATAACTGACACAGTGATCGTTTATTGTGATAAGTACCAGATTCTCTTCACTCAGTTAAACAAAAGAAAAATATAAAAGAAGGAAATCAGTAACAGAAAAACTAATGCAACAACACTATTAAGTCAATACTTCTCAGTAATAACTCTCAGTGGGAGTGGTCTCAATTCCCAGTCAAAGGACACAGATTCACAGAATGGACCAGGATCAAAACTCAGTGATATGCAGTATATAATAAACATATCTAACTCAAAAACAAATTTTCATATTACAAATCAGAGGATGGGAAAAATATTCTGTGAACGGGGAACCCAGAAAAATGCAGAATATCCTAATATCAAAGATGATAAGTGGATTTCAATCCAAAAACTGATCAGAAGAAACAAAGAAGCTACATATTAACTGAAGGAACAGTGAAACCTGACGTTATAACAACTATAAACATGCATGTACCAAATGCTGGTACACCCAACTCCATAAGACAAATACTAATGGACACAAAAAATCAGATAAACATCAATAAAAATTCAGTGGGGGACTTCAATACTCCATGTCACAAATGGACAGATCAATTAGACAAAAATTAACAAAGTAATATCAGAATTGAGCCAAACCTTCAAATGAATGGACTTAATAGATTTTTACAGTGTCCCATCCAACAACAGAACATGCGTTCTTCTCAGTAGCACATGGAAATTTCTCCAAAATAAACAATATACTAGTTCATAAAACATGCTAAAGCAAATGAAAAAGAATCTAAATTATTCCATAAAGATTAGCTTATCATAGTGCAGTGAAACTAGAAATCAAAGGCAAACAAAACCACAGAAACAAGACAAAGACATGAAAATAAAATAATACCCTCTTGAATAATCAATAACTCACAGAAGAAATTAAGGAAAAATTAGTTCCTAGAATCAAACAATTATGCAAATATAACATACAAGAACATGAGGGACACAATGAAAACAGTACCAAAAGGAAATTATATACCATAGAATTCTCACATTAGAAAAACAGAGCAAGCTCAAATTACCCAATGATGCACCTCAAGGAAGGCCCTAAAAAACAAGAACAATATAAACCCAAAGTTAATATGAGAAAAGGAAATTATGAAGAACACAAGAGAAATTGATGAACAAGGTTTAAAAAGTACAAAGAATAAATGAATTGAAGAATTGTTTCTTTGAAGGAATGAACATTAGCCAATGTTACCTAAATGAGGAAAGCAAAGACCCAAATCCATGCAAGTAGAAATGACAAAGGTGAAATCACAATTGAGTCTGCCAAAATCCAGAACGTCATTTGTAACTATTTTGAGAACCCATACTCTCATAAAATGGCAAATTCAGAAAAAAAAAAATGCATTGATCCCAAGATAAATACATACTTAAAAATTGAATCAAGAAGACAGACCTCCCAAGAATTGGCCATGCTGGGACTGGGAGGACCTACCAAGAAATAAACTAACCAGCCTTTCTGGTAAGCCACACAAGCTGCATGGGTTCCAGGGAGAGAAAAGTCAAGATAGCGAACTTATACCAGTGTTCTGTCTCAGTTACTTTTAGTATGTTTAGTCATTACTGAGACAAAATACCAAACACCAAAATACCCAACACCAATAAGTTAGAGGAGAAAAAGTTTATTTTGTCCCACAGTTTGTAGAGATTTCAGTATATAGTCAGTTGGCTTAAAGGCAGGGTGGTATGGCCGAAGCAAAATAGTTCATGACAGAGAAGGTAGGAAGTAGCAAGCAACAAGCAGGGAAGCAAATCTGTATTTCCCTTTTATCCTATCTAGCGTACAAAGCTTTTTGATGGTTCCATCCATATCCAGGGTAGATCTTCCCATTGTCCACATCCAGAACTATGCTAGACTAATCAGTGGAATAATTTAGTACCACACTCCTTTAATCCTAGTATCACAAACTCTAGATCCAGTCGGCTCCAAAATGCCTTACCAATGAGTGTATGAGGATTTGGGGGGAAAGCTACATACAACCACAATATCTTCACACTCATTAATAAAATTGAAAGGGAAGCAAATACCCCTAAAATTATTTATTACCCTGATTCTAGAACCAGAAAAAGGATTCAACCAAAAAGAGAACAATAGGCCAATTTCTTTAATGAACACAGGTGCAAAAGTCTTCCATAGATACTGGCAAATAGAATGCAGCAAATCATTAAAAAGATCATACATTATAAACAAGAAGGAAACATCCCATGAGTTGGGTATGGTTCACCATATGAAAATCAATATATATACTAAACTGCATAAAAAGATGCAAGGAGAAAAAAGTCACATTATCATCTATGTAGAAACAGCATTTGACAAAATCCAACATTAATTCATGTTAAAAAGAAGAAGAAGAAAATAAGTAGAGAAGGTTTTTATCTCAACCTGAAAGGAGCAATCTATTATAATCAAATGACTAGCATCATACTAAATAGAGAAAAGGTGAAAATGTTCCCTCTAAAACCATTAAAAGTCAAGGATGTTAAGTCTCACTCTCTTGCTAAATACAGTTCTTGAAATATTAGGCAGAGCAATGGACAAGAGAAATAAATAAATAAATAAATAAGAATAGGAAAGGAAGAAGTTGAACTATAATTATTTGCTGATGACATAATCCTCTACATAGAGCATTCCAAAACTTCACTGAAGAATTCCTAAAATTAATAACCAAAGTCAGTGGTACAGCAGGATACAAAGTCAACATTCAAAAATAAATAGAATTTCCAGACATGAATAAGAAATTCACTGAAAGACAAATTAGGGGAACAAGGACTTCCACAATGACATCAAGAAAAATGAAATATTTAGGTAGAACCAAGGAAGTGAAGAGCTCTACAGTGAAAACTAAATTGCTATGAAAAAAGACATTGAACAGGACATCCGAAAATGGAAAGATATCCCCTGTCCTTGGACAGGAAGAATCAGTATCATTAAAGTGGCTGTATTTCCATAATTATTATATAGACTTAATGCAATCCAGATCAAAGTATCAGTAGCAATCTGCACAGAAATAGAGAAATAATCTTAAAATTCATATAAAACTAGAAGAAATCTAAAATAGCCAAAGAATTCTAGGCAACAAAGGCAAGGCAGGAGGCATCACAATCATTGGCTTTCAGTTACACTACAAAGTTACAGAGAAAGAATAGGTCCCACCTCATTTCTGATATCCACACCAGATCTTCATATGCCTCATGGATAAAAGTTTCTACTCCATCCCTGTTATCACAGGAGACTTTTGGGCTCCACGTGAGAGAAGATCATTCCTTCCTCCACCCTTGACACCATCACCAAAGTCTCATGAGACTTGAAGAAGAGAATAAATGACCCTGGTGCTGACACCAACACCTCAGGAATCCCATTAGAGGGGGAACACATCCTGCTCCACCACTGACACTTGTGCCTCATTGTCTCACAGGTGAGGAATGAAGCTATGCCCAACTCATGCCATCCACACGAATACCTTGTTCACCCCACCAATGTGGCAGAAGTGACAACGAAAATGCTAAATGAGAACAAGATCAAGATCAAAGGGAGAGTTTCACTCTAGGAGTGAAGTGTTAAGTTACTGCATAGACTAGCTGATAGTGAGCCTTGGGGAGCAAATTTGGAGAGGGTAAAGGCTAGACAGAGGTTTCATGTGATCTCCTGAAAATCTCTAACTCAAATCAGAAAGACCACAGAACTTATATTCTGTGGTGGGTGGTCAGTTTTGGTGGGCACAACATTTAGCAAGGAATCTGAAGGGGATGAATTTAGTCCAATAGTCTGATTGAGCCTTTTCACTGCTGTTTGTCTCTAGCAGAAACTACTAAACTTATTTACTGTATGTCACTCCTTGCTTACTTAATTGTCTACACTAAAATCATAGACCTCTTTTCTCTGTTGGTTCTTAGGGTTTGTTGGTATACAGTTTATATTTGACACTGTTGTTGTAACTTGCTGGTTTTCTCTACATTCCAATATTCAGATTGTGTGAGATTATAAACAACACTGTGTCTCATTCCTGAGAAGGCACTGGAACAGGCACTGGACCAAAATTGTTACAAACCTTACTACACAAAATAGACTCCTTCAAAAAACCTAGAAACATGAGAAAACAAGGAAATGAAATGTCTCCAAAATCTTTAAACATACCCAAAGCCAGTGTCGAGGACTTTGACAAAGACATTGAAGAAATCATAAGCCACACAGAAGAAATGTCTAATGTATACCAATGGAGGTAGCAAAACAGTTCAGCAAGGTACTTGGCTAATTCAAATAAAATGTAAATACTCAGATAATAATGTGAATGAAATAAATGATCACTCAACCCAGAAAATGCACTAATAAAAATCTAGTGGAACTAAACAAAGAGATGCAAAACATAAAAACCAGCATAGAAAAGATTGGAAGTCTATAGAAAATCTGGGCATCATAAACAGCCAATATGAGGACAGGGTATCAGACCTAGAAGACAGGGATTTGGTTGCTGAACAGTTAATGAAAGACACCATAAAAGCAATAAGTATACATGAAAAGAGGTATAAGAGTTGCTGGATAACTCAAAGAAGACTAACATAAGAGAAATAAGAAATAATAAAAAAAATCAGAAAACAACACAACCAGCATGAAAACTTCTTTACAGAAGTAACAGCAGAAAATTTTTCAGATGTGGAAGTATAATTTAACATACAAATAAGTGAGGTTTATGGTACCCTAAGTAGCCATGATCAGAAAAAAAATCACTCCATGACACATAATAATTAAAATACTAGAAATCCAATACAAAAACATAATCTTAAAAGCTGTTAGATAATTGTGTTATGTTTGGTATTATTGTATCTGAAACTATGCTCAACTATAGCAGAGAAAGAGATATTTTGACAGCTACTGTTAATGTCCAGTTGTCTTATTGTAAAGTGTTGTGTTGCTTATGTTGTTCTGTTCTGATCAGCTTTGTTCTGCCCTCTTTTGTTTTATTCTCTTTAAAATAAAAAAAAGTAATAAGAAAAAAAAGGGTATCCCTGAGGAAATTTACTCACTTCATGGTGGCCAGGAAGGATAAAGCCATCCATTTAAGATCCTATTGGTGGTTTGATCCACTGATGAATTTACATGATCATGGTCCACACATCAGCATGTAATCAAGGGCTCAACACAAGGAGATTCTTTAGGGTTGTTTTGTATCACAACCATAATAGTTACTGATTATATGGTTTGGAGGGTTGGTTATAATGAGGAAGAAGGATGAAGTTTTGGAGAATTATATGGGAAATTCTTCAAGTATTTGCTCCCTAAAACCTGACATCTGGTATGTTATCAAAGACAAGTGAAAATAAATTTCAGAACAGTAAAAAAAAAAAGCTGTTAGGTAAAACCAACAAATCACCTATAAGTAAAAGTTGTCTCAATACAACTCACTTCTCAACACAAACCTTAAAGGCAAGGAGAGTTTGGAATTAAGTGTTTCAAACCCTTAAGAACAAGTTCCAACCTAGATTAACATTTGGTGATAACTCTGTTCGCAAATTTAATTTGTTTTGTGATTTGGGGGAAGATGACTGACCTTGTGTTTGCATGGGGAAGATAGCTATGGTTTTGTTTGTCAGACAATGTGGAGTTTTTGAGATGAAGCAAATTTTTGTCAAATGCTTTTGTTTGGAAACGGAATTGTAACCAGAAACATTCGTGAACTGAGGTAAAGATTTCCTAAAGAAATTAGTGATCACTCAACCAACATTCCAAAAACTTTTAAGGACACCATAAAAAGAGGCAATGAAGCTAACAATGTCAAACAGTCCAATAAAATGAATGAATCAGGTAGGGCTAGCAATTCACACATCCCTACTGGCTTGAACCACTGATGGTATATGAATGGCTGCTCCATCAGATTGCTTGAACCAACAGAAGTACATGAATGACTCTCCCAATTGGTGGCTGTACCACTTGTGGTACCAAAGGATTTAATTAATTTTATCAGTCATTTTACTAATAAAATTTTTAAAGTATATAAATCAACCAGATCTAGTTAGTTGCTTGAATTTGAATACATACTGCCTGCCTATAAAAATTAATACTATTTATAGAAATTAAAATTATTACAATAATCAACAAATTTATTTTATTAAATTAAAAGAAATCTGTTTATGAATAATTAATTCTCTAAATTTTAAAGTGTAAATCTTACAAATTTCTCATTGCTAGTCCATATGGTATACATTTACAACTGCTGTAACACAAATAAGCTGTATTGCAACTTTATTGTACTACTTTAATGTTTTATTTAAGGAATGTTTTTATATATGATAATGTTTTTATATATGATATAATATAATGTAATATGATGACATATGGTCTGCTAAAGCAATTACTTCTTTACATTATTAAATTGAAGACTCCCTCAGAATCAGTACAAGACACCCAAAAAACAGTCACATATCTACTACTACTGGTTCAAGCTGTCAGAAATGATCTAATTCAAATCCAAACCACTTGGCATCAAGATATGAATTAGGATCCTGACATGAACATGTTAAGAGAGCAAAACAATGACAAAGAGAGCAAAACAACAACAAATAATACAATGATAGACATAGGTCAATATCTATCAACTATAATAATATGAATGAACTCAATTCATCAATAAAAACACAGAAATTAGCAGAAGGGATCAACAAACAAAATTTAACAGTATGCTAAATACATCTAACATGAAAAGAATTCATATACTAAAAATCAAAGATGGAAAATAATATTCCCTTAGTGTAAACTTGAAAATAAGCAGGAATAGCTATCCTATTCACAGAGAAAGTGGACTTTAAGAAAAAGCTGATTAAAAAACAAAAAGAAGTACATTACATATTGGTTAAGGAGCTACTCAACAGGAAGAGATAACAGCTATAAACATACATGCACCAACTCGCAATACACTCAACGTCTAAAACCAACACAAACAGACAAAATATCTGAAAAAATCAATAAATTAGTATGGGGAACTTTAGTACCACACTAACACAAATATACAATCAATGAAACAAAAAAATCAACAAAATATCAAAGTTCATCCAAATTTTTGAACCAATGAACTTAATAGGCATCTACAAAGTGTTCGATTCAACAACAGAATACACAGTCATTTTTTTGTCACACATGGTAATGTCTCCAAAATAAATCACTTACTAGCTAAAAAATCGTGCTAAAATAAATTCAAAACAATCAAATTTTTAACATATATACTATCAGATAACAATGCACTGAAATGAACAGTCAATAGCAAAAGAGACTATGCAAACATATCAAAATTAAATACCATACTTGAATAAGTCAAGAAGTCATAAAAGAAATAAAAGAACAAGTAAATCCATTCCTACACTTGATCTTAGCCAAAAGACTGAGAAGTGATAAAACAGTTCCTATAATGAAACAATTATACCAGTACAACATACCAAAATTTACAAGACATGAAGAAAGCAGTCCTAACAGGAAAGTTTATAGTTGTGAAGACCTACATCAGAAAAACAATATTAGCACAAATAAACAACCTAAAGATACATTGCAATGACCTTTAAAACAAGAAAAATCCAAACCCAGAGGTTGTATAGAGAAAATATTATAAAAATCAATAAAATGGAAATTAAACAGTCATACAAAGAATGAGTGAATCAGAGTTGGTTCTTTGAAAGAATGAACAAAATAGAGAAGCCCTTAGCAAATCTTGTCAATAGAGAAAAATGCAAATTAATGCAATTAGAAATGAAAATGTGAAATCACAACAGATACTGACAAAATTAAGAACAGCATTAGCAATTACTTCACAAACCTATATGCCAAGAACTTGGAAAACTCAGAAGAAATGTGTGAATTCCTAGATAATATGAATTCCCAAAACTTAACAAAGCAGATTTAAAATCTTGAATAATTCAATAACAGGAAATGAAATTGAACCAATAATAAAAAAAAATTACAATTAATACAAACCCGGAATCTGATGGATATGCTGATGAATTCTACAAAAACATCAGTGAAGATTAACAATACTTTTCAAATTTTTCAATGAAGTTGAGAGGAAAGGAGAATTTTCAAAGTTATTCTTGGAAGCTAGCATTACCCTGTGTGATAGTTATTTTTCTCATTATTGAAAAAAAATACCTGATGCCCAAAGTTACAGAAGGAAAGATTTGTAGAGATTTCGATTCATAATTGCTGGGTTGTGAGTTAGCATGGCAGAAGGACATCACAGATGAGAAACGTATCATGTCAGACAGAAAACAGCAAAGTATCAATTTTAAAAGCAGTAAGCCACAAGTGATAACAGCTGCACTGATTCTGTCCCTTATATTTCATACAGGCTACCCACTCTTGAGGCAGGTACCATTCACACAAGTGGTGGCAGACTCTTAATACACCAGAGGACTATGCCAAACCATTCAGTGGGCTAACATTAATCACTTTGTTGGTTACTTTTCTCTTGTTGTTGAGACAATATACCCAGCACCCAAATGAAGAAAGGAAAGGTTTATTTAACTAACAGTCTGTGGAGATTTCAGCCTGTAATCTACTGGCTTCAGGGCAGGATGGAGGATGACAGAGGGTACCTGTTCATGGCAGAGGGTGACAGAAAGACAATAAAAGCAACAAAAGCAATAGGAGAGGATTGTAGAGCAAAGTCTCCTTCAATCTCTTATATTGTATGTAGGTCACACACGCCTGAGGGTGGTTGAAGCACTCACATCCATAAACCCAGTATTGGATGACGAATCAATCACAAATTCTAGAAGCCTGCCGCCATGACTGCATGAGGCTTTAGGGGAACATCCAGATACAAACCATAATAATCACACATCCTTACTCCCAGAATCACAAACAATTTCAACATCACATACTCTTTATTGAACCACCTCTGAAAAGCCCCACTTATGACCAAATGAGGCTTTTGGATATAAGCCATAATACTCTAATCCTAAAATGAGGGTCTAACCAAAAAAGAGAACTACAGACCAACCTCCCTAATGAATATGATTATGTAAAAATACTCAACAAGGTACAAGCAAACAGATATAACAAATTATCAAAAAGATTGTACACTATAACCAAGCAGGCTTCATCTAGGGATGTAAGGAAGGTTTACCACACATAAATCAATAAATGTACTTGTCTTAGTTAACTTTTTACTCACTGTTGAGACAAAATACCTAACATTGGAAGTTAGAGAAGGAAAGATTTATCTCTTATAGTTCTTGGAAGTTTCAGCCCGTACTTAGTTGGTTCCAAGGCAGCGTGGTGTGGTGGGGCAGCCATTCATGGCCACTGCAAACAGCAAGCAAAAGAAAAAGTGAAAGCAAAAGAGAAAGACCCGTGTCATGGTTTATGTCAGTGGGCCCCAGGCCTCATGCATTTGCATTGTGCATTTGTGATTGGTTCATTGTCTAGCATTTGGATTGATGGTCTCAGTGCTACACCCCCCCAGAGGTGGAGCCAACATACGATGTAATGGCTGGAAGAAGGTGTGTCTCTCTTTCTTGCTGGTTTCTGCCTTGCTGTTTACAGCCATCATGAACTGCAGCCACGCCATGCCACCCTGCCTTGGAGCCAACTGAGTATGGACTGAAACCTCCAAAAACTGTAAGAAATAAACCTTTCCTTTCCCAACTTTGGATATCAAGTATTTTGTTTCAGTGACCAGTAAAAAGTAACTAAGCAACCCACTTTCTTCCCACCATTAAACTGGGTCTATCCTGGGTGGATGAAACACTCACACCACCAATCCAAGCACTAGACAATGAGCTAATCATAAATGTTATATTCAGTCACTTCTGTGACTGAATGAGGCTTTGGGAGGACATTTAAATAAACCACAACATTCCACCTCTGGCTCCTCAAAAACGCATGTACATTTCTTTATACAAAAGACATTTAGTCCATCTCCAAAAGTTGCCACAGTCCTAAAAGTTTCAGCGTTGCTAAAAAGTCCAAAGTCCCAAGTCTCCTCCAAGATCTGTGGCAAACTCTTAACTCTAACCCCCTATACAAATGAAACAAGGTTAAACATTTCCAAAATGCAAGAGCACAAAATAAACATTACCATTCCAAAAGTTACAAACAGGGGAATACAAAGCATTGGAACCATAGCAAGTCCAACATCCAGCAGGGCAAACATTAAACCCTGGAGTTCCATGCTACACTAAGCATCTGAAGCAATCTATTTGCAAGCTCCAAAAGGCTTATATGATTCCACCCCATGGCACTCTCAGGGATTTTCTCCTACAGCTTCTCTCTTAAGCCCCATCTGCTAGGTTTTTGCAGCTTTCCTTGGATGATCCATGTTCCTCACTTTTTCAAATGTCTGGGGTCTCCATTGCCCCTGTGACTTCAACCTTACATCTTTACATATTGCCCTCTCAGGGGCACACTGCTTGGCCTCCCAGGCCTTTTGCAATTGGGATGGAAGCTGTCTTACCCTTAGAACTTGTGCATTTTCCTTGCACTTAAAATCAATGCTATGTGGATGTCACCAAGGTCTGCCATCAGCTGAGCAGTAGCCAAGCTTTACTTTCTCTTGGCCTCAGAGGTCAAGTGCCTGGATCACTGAGCTCTCTGAACCTGATTGTGAGAAAAAGCTTCATTATGCTGCTACCATTCTGGAATCTGGTGTGGTCGCCTCAATTTTGGAACCTTCTGTGGCCTACTTTCACCACTCTGGAATGTGGCACACTGTGGCTTTCTACTCTGAGCAAAATCTTTCACTTTTGGTGGTTTAAGGCTGCAAAATGTGAAGACCCACTGCTATAGGAGTCAATAAAGTTCCTATACACAAGCCATCTTTTTTATTTCTCTGTTCCTTCTCAGCAATCAAGGTTTTGACTTTATCTTTACAATCCACAGCTTTACTGGAGTTTTCTTTCTGGCCAAACTCACAATGTTTTAAATTATTCCGCTGAGCTCTATGCTCTTGATTCACAACATAAATCTTGCTAAAGACCTCCAACAATAGCCATGCCACAGCTTCAACATTTGACTGCCTTGAAATTTCCTTTGCCAGATTAATCAATCCATTACCCTTAATCTCAGTTTCAGGCAAAGTCTCTGGACATGAGCAAAATGCAGACAAACTTTCTGCCAAACCATAATATACATTGTGTGGGGACCAACAACCAATGTGATCCTTCTTCCCAGAAGAAACAGTCCAAACCTGGTCTTTACTGGCAGGCATTTTATCTGCCTTCTGGTCTCCTGAGCTCTGACCAGAATCTCCTCTACAGAACAAACTAAGCTGTTCCTGCTCTATGCATTCAGGTGACATCTCTGAACCTCTCCAAACACTGCCCACAAGCCATTTCCAAAAGCTCTTGAACCACATGGTCAGGTATGACCATGGTGACCACAGGGTCAGCAATGCCCCACTCTTCAGTACCAAATTCTGTCTTAGTTACTTTTTACTCACTGTTGAGACAAAATACCTGGTGCCCAAAGTTAGGAAAGGAAAGGTTTATTTCTTACAATTTGGAGGTTTCAGTCCATACTCAGCTAACTGCAAAGCAAGGTGACATGGTGGCCACAAACAACAAACTTGAACCAGCAAGAGAGAGAGAGAGACACACTTTCTTCCTGCCAATACATCTATCCTGGCTCCACCCCTGGGTGGGTGAAACATACCACCAATTCTAATGCTAAACAGCACACCAATCACAAATGTTAAATTCAGTCACCTCAGTGACTGAATGAGGCTTTGGGGGCACATTTAAATAAACCACAAGAGTAATTCACCATACAAACATAAGCAGCAACAGAAATCAAATGATTGTCTCTATATAGGAAAAAGTCTTTCACAAAATCCAACATCTATTCATGAAAAAAAAAAAACCTGAAGAAACTAGGTATAAAAGGACCTAATCTCAATATGGTACAAATCCATTCATGACCCACCTACTGCCAACCTCATATTAAATGGATAAAAAGTGAAATTTTCCATCTAAAATCAGGAATAACCAAGGATGTCTACCACCACACTCTTATTCAACATACTCCTCAAGACATTAGCCAAAGCATCAGACAATAAGAAGAAATATTTGTAGGAAAGAACAAAAAGTATCATTATTTGCAGAAGACATGATCCTGTATTAAAAAGACCTCAAAAGTTCCATCAAAACTTAGTTAATAACAAAATTCAGTAATATAGCTGGATATAAAAATATATAAAAATCAATAATGTTCCTATACACTAATAATGAGCTCATTGATAAAAAATTAGGAAATCAATACTATTCACAATAGCATTAGGAAAAATTAAATACTTAGGAATTAAGTAAAAGAAAGCAAAAGACCTCTATAATGAAAATTACATCACCCTGAAGAAAGAAATTGAGAAAGACATTAGAAAAGGGAAAGACAGTCTCTGTTCCTGGACAAGCAGAAACAATATAATCAAAATATGTAAAATTCTAGCACTGTTATACAGATGTAATGAAATCCTAGTGAAAATATCAATAGCATTTTACACACACACAAAGAAAGTAATCTTAAAATTCATATGGGTCCAGAAGAGACCCAGAATAGCAAAACAATCTCGGGTTACAGAGGCAAAGCAGGAGGCATCACAACTTTAGAACTGAAATCATATTATCAATGTACTATGATTAAAACAGCATGGTACTGGGAAAAGAGTAGGCATGTGAATCAATGAAGCAGAATAGAGGAAACAAACAACCACAAGCACATTCAACTATCTGATATTTTAAAAGGGGGCAAAAAACACACACTGAAGAAGAGAAAGCCTCATTAATAAATGGTGTTAGGAAAATTGCATATCCTTACATAGAAAACTGTGTCAATATCTATATATCTCACCAAGTACTAAACTAAAATCTGATTGGATCAAATATCTTAGGATTAAAACACAAACTTTCCACCAAGCCAGAAAGATAAGATAAGTGAAATTCTTGACGATGTAGGCATAGGCAACAACTTTCCAAACAAAATCCCAAATGTGTGCGAAACTATACCGAGAATCGACAAATGAGCATATCAAATTTAAAAGCTTCTGCAAAGAAAACAACTAGCAAAGTAAAGAGACAATGTACTGAAAATTTTTTCTAGCTATTCCTCCCACAAAAACTAACACCTAGAATATATAAAGAACTCAAAAAATTAGAATGCCCCCCCAAAATAAAATATTCCATTAAAAAGGGGCATCTAAAATGAATAGATACTTCTTAGAGGTACAAATGGTCAATAAATACATGAAAAAATGTTCAACATCACTGGTCATTAAAGAAATGTAAATTGAAACTACACTGGGATACCATCTTGCTCCAGAAACAAAGGGCATCATAATTTTTTTTAAATAACAAATGCTGGTGAGGATGTGGGGGCAAACGACCTTCTCTACAAGGTAGATAGGAAGTTAAATTAGAACAATCACTGTGTAAATTAGTTTGGAGATTTCTCAAGAAATTCAAAATATAAATTCCTTTTGACACAGCTGTCTTCTTCTAGGTATCTTCCTAAAAGAGTTAAGGTCATCATATTACAAAGAAATATTCATAGCCATGTTTATAGCAGCACAATTTATAATAGCTAGATCTTGGAAATGATGTATATGTTCATGGAAAGACGAATGGACAATGTGGTATTTATACACAATGGTATACAGTTCCACAAAGAAAGACAAACTTGAAGCATTCATAGACAAATGGATGCAACTTGCGAACATAATGTTAAGTAAAATAAGTCAGACAAGCCTGCTTAAATTTCACATGGTTTCTCTTATATGAGAGAGACAGAAAGAAAAAGCAGGAAGCCAGAAGTTCACCTAATTCCCCAAATTATCTATTCTATTGTTCAAAAATATTTTAAGATATATGCTAACTTGTTCCATTTATACTACTAGTTTTCTTTTGCTCACTGCAAAGAAATTTTGTCCTCTCCTTTATTTGTTTCATCTTATAAAAGAGTCTTTGTCTGTGACTTGTATTCTGAGTAACATATTGGACATTCTTTTAAGATCATGATACACAATATGTTAAGCACTGTTATTCTCTATCTTATTATGATATTATTTTGTAAGAATAGTTTTTCTAATTTCTTTAGCATCCTCTTTCCCTGAAAATGAGGCCTACCAGGAAATAATCAGCATTGAAAACAAGAGATCAAAAATGCTAGTGCAACACAGCCTGTCCTTGCCTTACCTGCCATCACTATTCTCTTGCTTGGTGGCTATTCTATAAGGCAGAGAACATCTACATGCATTACATTAAAACAAAAATTTTAAAAATTAATCTATAAAATAAAACAAAGGCATAATGATCAAAACAGTATGGCACTGGAAAAAATCAGACTTAGGAACCCATGCACAATGAGGAAGCACATACTGGCACACTTAGCTACCTTCTCTTTGATAAAGGGGCCAAATACTTTCACTGGAGAAAAGTTTCTTAGTTACTTCCTTATATCAAAGACAAAATACTTTGCACTCACAATTTAAAGGATGAAAGGTTTATTATGCCTTATAGTTTCAGAGGGTTCAGTTCATGATCAGTTGGTTCCGAGGCAGAAACATCATTGTGGATGGTATGATGGAGCAGGGCTTCTCAGCTCATAATGAACAAGAAGTAGAGCAAAGCAGAAGACAGACAGAGGAAAGGGTCAGGAACTATATATAGATCCCAGGTTATGCCTTTCTAGCACATCAAGACATAACTAAAATGTGCTTTACTAATCTGCTAGATGTTTCTTAATTCAATCAACTTGACAATTGTGATTAAAAGTTACAAGGATTACAGATAGATCAGAGTAAGTAGAGAGATCTGTTAGAATCATGTCTCGCCACTTAACAAATGAGGACTTTGGAAATATTTTAACTTTCATGAGCCTCAGTTTTCTCAACTGTAAAATAAGATCACAGTTTTTGTTTGAGTGAATTTTTGCCACATATTGGGTCCTCAGAATGGTAAAAATTATTCTTATCAGTGATGTAGCTCTTTAGCACTTGCAAAGCAAGGTACGGAGCATAGTGCACAAGCTACTTGCCATTTTCTGTTACATAGATCCAAGGAGTCGCTGCTCAGAAGATTTTTCTTACCTGGATAGCAGATAGTCTCTGCTTTCCAGTCATGCTTTCTCTTGTCAGTATGTGGGCTTCTCTGTTACTACAGGGTTTAGTCTCACTCTGTAGTCTCCAAAGTAGTTATTTTGCCTTTCCTTGCACCCAAACTTTGTACCTAATGCTTGTTTCCTGCCTCCCTCCTGTGCTAACCTGAAGGCAGAGTCGGGTTCATTTGGTCTGCATGCCTGGTGCACTGGTGACCCCTACATAGGTGCTGTCCACTGTGCATTTGCAAGTAGTCTGTTTCAGTTACACTTTTTTCTCCAGTCTTTTATTATTTGTACTGGCAGGACCAAGCTGGACTGATATTTACATTATTTTTAAAAATTATTTCTTTATTCTGTGGTGTTAGGGATCAGATGAAAGGCCTTAGGGGGCTGGAGATTTAGCTCAGTAGCACAAGTGTCTGCCTGGCAAGCACAAGGTCATGAGTTTGATCCCTGGTACAAAAAAACAAATGAACAAACAACAACAACAAAAACAAATGAAAGATCTCAAGAGTGCTAACTAAGCATGCACTCTACCACCAAACTGCATACCTAGTCCAATGAAGGGACAATCATGGATTGCCTGCCGTGTTTATGGAAAGAGGAGCATCAAAAAAGAACTGGAAACCAGCATCGCGTCCTGACTCTGTGGGACCCAAACCTCTGGGACCCACAGAGTGGCCCGGGCTGTTTGGATTGTAAGTATGCACAGACGAGCATCTCGGCGCGACTGTTTGGAACTGGAAGGCCCGCCCTTCATCCACAGGGAACTGCCCAGAGATCAGCATCTAGAACAGGTCTGTCTGGGCCCGTAGCCCGCCCTTCACCCCCAGGAAATCTCACAGAGACCAGCATCGCGGCCTGACTCTTTGGGACCGGGAACCTCCCAGACCCACAGAGAGGTCTGGGCTGTTTGGATTGGGAATATTGTGGAGACTGGAATCTTGGCCAGGTCTGTTTGGGACCGGGAACTTTGCAGAAACCAGAATTTTGGCCTGACTCTTTGGGACCTGTAGGCCCACCCATCACTCACAGGGAACCTCCTGGAGACCTGCCTGGGACAAAGCACAGTGGCCTGGCCTGCCTGAGATTCCACAGGCTCTGGGTTGACCACACCCAGCATTTGCCTTACAACTTAGGGAGCCAGGAGCCCACAGAGGGGAGTTAGGACCCTGTGAGGAAGCCAAGAGCCTGTGGGGGAGCCACTGCCCCTCCAGGAACTGAGGGTACAAGAGGTAATTCATCACACATACAGAGAAAGCTTTGGAACACTGCTCAAAGCAAGGAAATATAGAAAAATGACAAAAGGAAAGACCAAAAGGCAGGCTTAAAGCCCTAGCCCTCCCCAAGAAAGCTTAGAAGCTGTGTACATAGAAGAAAAAAGAAGCCATACACCTGAAATGTCTGAAATGATATCAAATGAAATAAATATGCAAATAGGGAAAGCTATAGAGAAATTCAAACCAGAAATACTTGCCCAGTAAAAGAAGAATTCATAAAAACAGTGAAAGAAATAGTGAACACATCTAGTGAAAACACAGCTAAAAAATTAGAGGAATAAAGCAAACAGATAGAATCCCTGAATGAACAATATAAGAAACAAACAGAATGCATAAAGCAGATTCAAAGAGATATACAGGAAATCAAACACTCTATTGAAAGCTGTAAAAACTGCCTCAATGAAAGTGAAGATAGAATTTCAGACCTGGAAGATAAGATTGCAGCCAGTGAGCAGGAAAGACAAGATCTTTTAAAAATAACAAAGAATCAGGAAATAACAATTCAACACCTGCAAGATGATGCAAAGAAAAATAACATAAGATTAATAGGGATAAATGAAAAAGAAGGGGACAACCCAAATATATCAAGAGGATATTTACAGAAGTAATAGCTGAAAACATCCCAAACATGAGAAGAGCAACTGACATCTGGATAAGTGAAGAATATAGAACTCCAAACAGCCATAACCAAAATAAAACTACACCCAGACACATAACAATCACCATCCCAGAAATCCAACATAAAAATAGAATACTAAAAACTGTTAGAGAGAAAAGAGATCACCTATAAAGGAAAACCTATCAGAATCACGGCAGACTTCTCAACACAAACAATGAAATCAAGAAGAGCATGGAGTGAAGTATTTCAGATCCTAAAGGAAAACCACTTCCAACCCAGACTGACATACCCTGCAAAACTGTCCTTCAAAATGGATAGAGAAATAAGATACTTCCATGACAAAGAACAGCTGAAGAACTTCATGAACACCAAACCAACCCTACAAAGAAAACTGAAAGACATTCTAGATACACACGGGAGAAAACCACCAAACAAGGCAGACAATTAAACAGAATGGAAAGCTAAAGACACAACAGCAGAAAGATAACATGTCAACAATAAACCAATATATAACAGTTACAACCATTAATGTAAATGGCCTCAACTCACCAATCAAAAGAAACAGACTGGCAGAATGGATCAAGAAACA
>PVJX010026071.1:0-26263 GCA_004027295.1 Dolichotis patagonum | reverse complement strand
GCGGGTCCGAGAGTTTCAGGTCCCAAAGAGACAGGCCGAGATGCTGCTTTCTGGGAGACTTCCTGGGGGTGAAGGGCGGGGCTACGGGACCAAACAGACCTGGCCGAGATGCAGGTCTCCAGGCAGTTCCCTGCGGATGAAGGGCGGGCCTAAAAGTGCCAAACAGTTGTGCCGAGATGCAGGTCTGCGCAGACTTTCGATCCAAACAGCCTGGGCCACTCTATGGGTCCAAGAGTTTTGGGTCCCAAAGAGACAGGCCGAGATGCTGCTTTCTGGGAGACTTCCTGGGCGTGAAGGGCGGGGCTATGGGCCCAAACAGACCCAGCCCAGATGCAGATCTCCAGGCAGTTCCCTGCGGATGAAGGGCGTGCCTACCAGTCCCAAACAGTTGCGCCGAGATGCATGTCTGTGCAGACTTTCGATCCAAGCAGCCCAGGCCACTCTACGGGTCCGAGAGTTTCGGGTCCCAAAGAGACAGGCCGAAATGCTGCTTTCTGGGAGACTTCCTGGGTGTGAAGGGCCTGTGGATTTTCTTTTCACTCTGCTAGAAATTTCTTTCAACATGCAGAAACTCTTTAATAAGACACAATCCCAGTTATTGATTCTGTGAAGTATTTCCCATGTGGTTTGATTGTTGTTCATGAATTCTCTACCTACCCCTGTGTCTTCGAGATTTCTACTTACTTTGTCCTTCAACAGATTTAGTGTTTCTGCTTTAATATTTAGATCCTTGATCCATTTAGACTTTGGTTTAGTATATGGTAATAGGCATGGGTCTAATTTTTGGATTTTAGTTTTCGGCATACGGAGAACGAATTTTTCCAACACCATTTATTAAAGAGACTATCTTTCTTCCAGTGGACTTGTTTGGCCCCTTTATCAAAGATAAGGTGGCTTAGTGTGTTTTCAGTTGTAGTTGTATCTTCTACTCTGTTCCACTGATCTTCAGGTCCATTTTGATTCCAGTACCATGCTGATTTTATTAAGTAGCTTTGTAGTATAACTTAAAATTAGGGATTGTGATGCCTCCTGCCTTGCCTTTGTTGCTTAGAATTGCCTTTGCTATTCTGGGTCTCTTCTGATTCCAGATGAATTTTAGAAGTGATTTGTCTAGATCAGTGAGGTATGATAGTGGCATTTTGATTGGGATTGAATTAAATCTGTATACAGGGAGGAGCTAAAGATGGTGGACCAATAAACAGCAGTATACAGAGCCTCCCAGAGAGGGACAACTTAGAGGCTAGAATAAAACATCTTGGAGAGGTCTAGACAGGAGAAGATGGATTCTTATGACCCAGGAAGAAACTAAAGGGAAAAGAGCTGGTCAAACATGCAGTCCCAGGACTACCATTAGAGAAGCTAAGATTAGCGGTCACAGCACTCTCCCTGAGCCTCCTAAATTCGCGCTGCTGAGACTGGCCTGAATGGCCGAACTTGTGCTGCTGTGAAATCATGCTGCAGCTGCACTGATGTCAGAGGTCAGCAAGCCCAACGGAGAACAGAGCCAGTGAGGGACCTGCATTAACCCACGGTGACTGCTGGGAAGACCTTCCCATGAGAAAGGGGCAACCAGCTAGACAACATGTTGCAATTGGGCACCGGGCCTGAACTAGGAATGGCAGTGACTTCAGTTGTTTGCTCCCCTCCCAGAGAAGATTGGTGGGATCTGCTTGGCCTGGGTCACAACCCTGGCTGGGACCCAATAAATTGTCCCAAATTGATTCCCTACACATAGCACACACTAACGCAGTAAAGGCCCCCAAAGGTTGACTGGCCCAGAGGGGAGGGGTCAGCATATGCTGCCCCTGCCTGCACCTCAGTGACCAACAGCAGACTGGAGAGTGCAGAAATCCCTAGCCAGCATGCTTCAGAAGCATCATAACCAACAAGGAAAGGGGCTGGGACCTCCACTATATACCTGTATGGAAGAAACCAAAAACATAACAAGAGAAAGAAATAAGAAAAAGCCCCCAACCCCTAACCCTGAGAATATTGATCCAAGAGAGGTAAATACAAAAAGGATTGAGGGCACCAAACATGCAATATCAAACACAGCATCAGTGGACATAAAGAGATATCTTGAGGACCTCGTAGACGAGCTCAAAACTGATATATTAATTCAAGTAAGGCAATATATAAATAGATTAATAAAAGTAATGCTAAGTACCTCTTAAGAAGACACAGATGGAAGAATGGAGGAAAACAAAAAAGGCGAGAAACATTCAATGAAGAATATAAAGAAAACCTAGAATACATGAAGCAGATTCAAAGAAATTACCAGGAAATTAAAAACTCCATTGAAAACTGGCAAAACTGCTTGAAAGAAACTAAAGATAGACTATCAAAACTTGAAGACAGGTTTGCAATGTGTGATCATGAAAGGAAAGATCTCTTAAAAATGACAAAGAAACAGGCAGTAACAATACAAAGGCTAGAAGACAACAAGAAGATCTATAACCTTAGAATAAAAAATGTGAGTGAAGAAGCAGGAGTCAAAACAAAGGAATTACAAAGGCTATTCACAGAAATAATTAAGGAAAACTTCCCAAGCATAGGAAAAACAAATGATATTCAGATGTATGAGTCATATAGAACTCCAGCCACCTACAACCATAACAGAGCTACACCCAGACATATAATAATCAAGATACCAGAAATTCAATATAAAAAGAGAATATTAAAAGCCATCAGAGAAAAGACACATCACATATAAAGGAAAACCCATCAAAATCATGGCAGACTTCTCGACACAGACCATCAAATCAAGAAGAACTTGGAGTGAAATATTCAAGACCTGAAAGAAAATAATCTCCAGCCCAGACTGATGTACTCTAAAAAATTGTCTCTAGAAATTAATGGAGAAACAAGATGCTTCCATGACAAAGAGGAACTGGGGGAATTTGTGGCCACCAAGCCAACCCTACAGAGAATACTGAAGGACATTCTAGAGAGAGAAAAACAAAATTCCAGGATTTCAGGAACAGTGGCAGAGAGGCCTCAATGAACAGGGCAAACAATGGAATGAAGGAGAAAAGTAGACAACCATTGGCAGAGAAATAGCATAGCAGAAATGATGCAGAGAAGGTTGGCTATAATCTCCACATAGATGGCCTTGATACACTTAAAAAAAAAAAAAAGAAACACAAGCAGAGTAGACCAGGAGGTAGGGTCCACCAAGATGCTCTGTATGGGAAATATAATTAACCTGAAAAAGAGTTTATGGACCAAAAATCAAATATGAAAAAACAATGCTCTATGTGACAGGGAACCAGAGAGAAATAGGGGCAACTCGACCAGCACCTGTATATAGGTTGGAAAGACAGGATACATATGTGCAGTGGAGAACTACTCAGCTATAACAAAGGAAAACCTTGAGGCTTTTGTAGGTAAAAAATACACCTTGAGATCAAGTCCAGGAGTGAGAAGGTTTGGAACCACTTAGCTAAATAGCAGGTTGCCCCCCCCCCCAGTCTAAAAACATGGGTTTGGTGGGACCCAAAATGCTCAGAAACCTGTGGGAGTGAAATGGGAGGAATAGTCTAAAAAAAGAAGGCAGAGGATATTGTTGATAGTGTATCAGGATCTAAAACCCACATTACTCAAACCACTCTGTTTAGATGGATTATAATCTGTTCCATTTTGTCTACTTGTATTAGATTTGAGGGCACATACAGCTATCCTGAAAATAGCAGGATATAGTAATCATCCTTAATTTCCTATTAATTTAATCTGAAGTGCTGTATAACTTATACTGTTACACATGACTGATCTGGTTTCTTGGATTGCTGTTTTCTATTGACAGATTATATTCAAATCTGTAATGATGGATAGTATTAAGTCTGAGAGTATAGGCAACTACACTGAAGATGACAAGACTCACTAGGATACCCACTCTGGTTTGATTATTACCTGCTTTTGAAGTTTTATACTGTCTACAAAGTTTTGTTTTTATTAATATTGCTATATACTGCTATATTCCATTATATTATGCCTGATGATATGGATAATTTTATTGAAGATAAGAAGAGACAACACAGTAACCATTATAGATCACCTTGTACTGCAGTTTTACATGACTTTTTCATTTCATGTTTTTATAGGAATTTGTTTTGCTTTGTCTTGCTATATTTTGTTTTTCCCTCTAATACAGAATGGATAGAAATACATGTAGACACTCATGCATGAGTAGAACCTATAAACAGTTAATGAAAACTGATTATATAACACATGATGAAATGAACAACTTTGAAGAAAAAGAGACATTAAGGTACCCAGTGCTGATTCTGTAGCATCATGAAGTGAAACCCAGCAACACTATTATTCTTTGTTCAGAGTGATTTTAGCCTGTTTTTTTTTTTTTTTTTTGTTTAGGTTCAACATACATGAAGGTATGGACAGCTATTCTGAAGAGAATGAGAGACAGTATGACAGCCATTGTTGGCTTCCCTATTGTCTGGTCTTGAGGACCTAAAACACCTTCCTCATCCTGTTCAGATCAGTTCTATACTATGTTGTTTTGTGTGAATTCTCTGTATGTGAAGATATGGACAACTTCTCTGTATGTGAAGATATGGATATCTTACAACTATTTGGAAGAAAACAAAGAGACAATATGATAGATAGTGAAGATCTCTGATTGTCTTGATTTGAAATTTATGTCTCTTACATTGCTTTTTTGTGTTCTGTTTTGTTGTGTTTACTTTTACCCTCTTTAAAATAAAATTTTAAAAAATCTGTATACAATTTTGGGAGAATGCCCATTTTCACAATGTTTGTTCTTCCTATCCATGAACAAGGGATGTTTTTCCATTTTCTGAGGTCCTCTTCAATTTCTTTTTTCAGGGTAGTATAATTTTCCCAGAATAGATCTTTTGCTTCTTTCGTTAGATTAATTCCTAACTTTTTCATTATTTTGGATACCATTATGAAGGGTGTGGCTTCTCTTATTTCTCTCTCAGTGGTTTTGTTGTTAGTGTATAGGAATACCATTGATTTTTGGGTGTTGACATTGTATCCAGCTATATTATTGAATTTATTTATTATATCTAGGAGTCTTTCAATGGAGTTTTGGGGGTCTTCTATGTAGAGTATAGTGTCATCTGCAAATAATGATAATTTAACTTCCTCTTTTCCTGAATTTACTCATTTTATTTCTCTTTCTTGTCTAATTGCTCTGGCTAGTATTTCCAGCACTATATTGAATAGGAATGGTAATCATGGACTTCTTTGTCTTGTACCTGATTTTAGGGTAAAGGCTTTCAGTTTTTGGCCATTTAATATGATGCTGGCTGATGATTTGTCATAGATGGCTTTTACCATATTGAGGTAAAGACCATCTATTCCAATTTTCTGTAAGGTTTTTGCACTGAATAAGTGTTGGACCTTATCAAGAGTTTTTTCTGCATCTATAGAAATGATCATGTGGTTCTTATTTTTGGCTCTATTGATATGGTATTGATTTGTGTATGTGGAACCATCCCTGAATTCCTAGGATTTGTGTATGTGGAACCATCCCTGAATTCCTAGGATGAATCCCACTTGGTCATGGTATATAATCTTCTTGATGATTTGCTGCATTCTGTTTGCCAATATTTTATTGAGAATTTTTGTGTCTATGTTCATTAGGTCTGTAGTTCTCTTTTTTGGTTGCGTCTTTCTTGGGTTTTGGTACTAGAGTAATATTTGCTTCTAGGAATGAGTTAGGAAGAATTGCTTCCCTTTCAATTTCATGAAAGAGTTTGAGGAATGTTGGCAATAAATCTTCTTTGAATTTCTTGTAGAATTCCACAGTGAATCCATCTGGGCCTGGGCTTTTCTTTGTTGTTAGGGATTTAATTACATTTTCAATTTCATTAATTAAAATTGGGTTATTCAGGAGTTTTACATCTTCTTGACCCAGCTTTGGTAATTCATATGTTTCTAGGAATCTATTTATTTCTTTCATGTTATCAAACCTATGAGAGTAGAGGTTTTCAAAATAGATGTTGATGTTCTTCTGTATTTCCACAGAGTTTGTAGTGATGTTATCCTTTTCTTTCCTTATTGCATGAATTTGAGCTTTTTCTTTCCTTTTTTAAATAAGGTTGCTCGAGGCCTGTCAATTTTATTTATTCTTTCAAAGAAACAAGTCTTTGATTCGTTGATTCTCTGTATTGTCTTCTTAGTCTCTATTACATTAATTCCTGCTCTGACCTTTATAATTTCCTCCCTTCTTTTGGTTTTGGGCTTGACTTGCTCTTCTGTTTCTAGATGTTTGAGGTGTAGCATTAAGTTGTTTATTTGTGTTCATTCTGTTTTCTTGATGTGGGAATTCACCACAATAAATTTTCCTCTGAGGACTGCTTTCATTGCATCCCCACAGATTCTGGTAAGTTGTATTTGTATTTTCATTTGCTTGTAGATATTGTTTAATTTCTTCTTTAATTTCCTCTGTGACCTACTGATTGCTCAGGAGTTTATTATTCAATTTCCCTGTGATTATGGGGTTTTTGCAGTTTCTTTTATCATTAATTTCTAGTTTCACGGCACTATGATCCAATTTCATCCATGGGATAATTTCAAGTCTTTTGCATTTACTTAAGTATGTTCTGTGAGCTAGTATATGGTCTATTTTAGAGAATGTCCCATGTGCTCCTGAGAAGAATGTATAGTCTGATGCTGTTGGGTGGAACACTCTGTATACATCTATTAAGTCCATTTGTTCACAGGTGTGATTCGGTTCTTTTATTTCTTTGCTGATTTTCTGTCTGGCTTTTCTGTCCCTTTGTGTCAATGGCATGTAAAGGTCTCCTGTTATAATTGTGTTATTGCTTATTTGATTTTACATTTCTGTTAATATTTATTTTGTATAGCTGGTTGCTCCTGAATTTGGTGCATATATATTTAAGATTGTTATCTTTTCCTCTTGAAGTTTTCCCCTAACTGGTATGTAGTGGCCTTCTTTATTTCTTTGGATCATTCTTGGTTTGAAGTTCACATTGTCTGCAAACAGAATAGCTACCCCTGCTTTTTTGAGGGATCCTGTTATATGGAGTATTTTTTTTTTTCATCCTTTAACTTTCAGTCTATGAGTTTTCTGTTGGGTTAGATGGGTTTCCTGTATACAGCATATCATTGGATGTTGTTTCTTGATCCATTTTGCCAGTCTGTTTCTTTTAATTGGTGAATTGAGGGTATTTACATTAATGTTTATAACTGATATATATTGGTTTACTTTGACATGTTATCTTTCTGCTGTTGATTTTTTACCTTTCCACTCTGTTTAATTGTCTTCTTTGCTTAGTGGTTTTTTTCCTATGTCTGTCTAGAATGTCTTTCAGTATTCTTTACAGGGTTGGTTTGGTGCTTCATCTGTTGTTTGTCATGGAAGTACCTTATTTTTCCATCCATTTTGAAGGACAGTTGTTCAGAGTATATCAGTCTGGGTTGGAAGTCTTTTTCCTTTAAGATCTGAAATACTTCACTCCATGCTCTTCTTGACTTCATTGTTTGTGTTGAGAAGTGTGCTGTGATTCTGATAGGTTTTCCTTTATAGGTGATCTGTCTCTTCTCTCTAGCAGCTTTTAATATTCTGTTCTTATGTTGGATTTCTTGGAGGCTGATTATTATATGTCTAGATGTAGTTTTCTTTTGGTTATGGCTATTTGGATTTCTATATGCTTTACTGATCTGTATGTCAGTTTCCATTCTTATGTTTGGGAAATTTTCATCTATTACTTCTGTAAATAGCCTCCTGATATCATTTGTGCTGTCCCCTTCTTTTTGTTTTAACCTAAGAATCTTATGTTGTTTTTCTTTGCATCTTGCAGCTGTTGAACTGTTATTTCCTGGTTCCTTGTTAGTTTTAAAAGATCTTTCTTTTCCTGTTCACTAGCTGCAATCTTGTCTTTGAGGTCTGATATTCTATCTTCACTTTCACTGAGGTGGTTTTGCCAACTTTTGATGGAATTTTTAATTTCCTGTATATCTCTTTGAATCTGCTTCATGCATTCTGTTTGTTTCTTATATTGTTCACTCAGAGTTTCCATCTTTTTGCACTGTTCCTCTAATTTTTTAACTATGTCTTCTTTAGATGTGTTCAGCATTTCTTTTATTACATTTGTCATTTCTCCTTCTACCTTTGAAATTATTTTTGATTTGAGTTCTTCTATAGCTTCCTGGAGTTGTTTCTTTACTTCAGTTATCATTTCAGGTAATTCACACAAAAGGCTTACATTTTCTTCTATGTACATTGCTGGTAGACTTGCTTGGGTTGGGCTGGAGGTCGCTGGGCATGCCCCAGTCAGGCCTAGAGGACCTCCCATGCATCCTCTGGTGATTTAGGATGCTGAGCAGGGTCTTAACAGCTGGGAGCGATGGTCCAAAGCTTCCCGTGTGTTTGCTGAAAATCATCTCATGCGCCTTCAGCTCCCGGGGCTCTATTCATACATATCTTAGTTTTCATTTAAAAACTGCATATGAAAATCTAGACTTTCAATTATTTCTCCAACTTATTATTCTTTCTTTAAAATATTACTGTTCTCAGGTTTTAGATTTTAAAAAATATGTTTGTATAGTATCATTTCCTGGATGTGTTATAAAACAGGAAATTGTGGTAACAATGTCTCCATATAGCAAGAAACAGTTAATTCTTTGCTTATTATCATCAGTTTTATTTCCTTATGAAAAAAATTATTCTGAGACCAATTTTGAAAAGTTGTAGGAAAACCAACAGCATAATTTGCACATTTAATTGTAAAAGAGATGCAGAAAGCATAAGTCTTATTCTAACAATTAAGTATTGGCCACAGACAAATCGTGAAGATGGTCACTATTGTCTTTGAGTCCCTCACCTCCTGATTAGACTTGTTCTTTTCTTCCACTGTTGCTTTTCTGACATCTTCATGTTGTCCCCTTCTCACTATCAATGGCAGATAAATCTTTTTTGCAGCAAATCCATGAAGTATTTACATTTTTGTAAGGACCAGTCTTGGTTAATTTTTTTCTCATTTTTGAGACAAAACATTTGGTGTCCAAAATGAAGGAAGGAAAGGTTTATTTAGCTAATAGTTCATGGAAGTTCATAATCAGCTGGCTCCAAGTCAAGGTGGCATGGCTGAGGGGAAACATGGTGGCTGCAGCAGATATCAGAAGTGACAAGAAGAAAAGAGAAAAAGGGAGAAGCATGCTTCTTTCCTTCCCTATATGTATGCCAGACAGGTGCAGCACTCACTCCGCCAATCCCAGCAGTAGACAATGAAACAATCGCAAACACCAGACTCAGCCACCTTGGAAAGGCCACTCCCCATGACCACACGAAGCTTTAGGGGGACAGCCAAACACAAACTATAGCAGGATCATATCCTTAAAGTAAATGGATACAATGTTACTGCAAGAAATTCTCAAGTTAGTTTGGTTGGGGGTGGGTATGTGTGCTTTGCTAAAAGAAGGATTCTGTGAGTCACCATGATGTCTCATTATAGCATCAGTGGTCTGTTTCATGTATGCAGATTTAAACCTCCAAGGCTTTAAAAACCAGGAATCCTCTGCCTTTCTTCCTATTTGTAATTAAAATGAGAACAACATTGAAGTATAACGCAAATGTAAGGAGTACAACAAATTTCCCACTCTTAGGTGATGTTTTCTTGAATTGATTTTAATATTAATATAAAATTCTTTCAAACATACTGTTTTTTCACTGTCCTTGGGTCTCTGCAAATCTCTGAAACCATAAACCAGATACTGATGCTGCCACTGGTGACCCAGCACAACAGCCATAGCAGTGGCTTTTCTGCTAAGGTGAAGCCAGTTTTCTAGGAAAGTATAGCAAGATGGCTTCATTGAAGGCCATTCAACATGGATACAAAATACTTCTTTTTAATACATTCAAGATTTACCAAGTACGTGTAAAGATCATCTTTGGCAATAATCTAAAAAAACCTTTATTTGTATAGAGATAAGAAGGACAATACTAATAAAACCCTTAGTGTATATGGGTCCCTACTCATTCTTCAAACTTCTTCCTGGCCTAGTTCTTTCACATTATACCAGCTCCTGAATCAATACTCTCTGCCTCATGCTCCTCAAGTGGGATTTGGTACTAAATCCCTAAGCTTTTATCTTGATCTTAGAATTATAACTTGCCTTTTTCAGCATTTGCATTCTGACTTTGAGTTTTCCTATGACACTACTCCTTAATACTAAGCACGTATTTTCCATAGCTGCCATTCTGAGATCCTGCCCCATTAAACTCCCTTATTTAAGAGTTCTATGAAGTGAGCACAGATCTCTGCTTCCTCTTATGTAGCTCTTGCTTCAAGATTGAAGACTACAAGCACAACTTAGCAGCTAGGGCTTTGATCTGTGGAGAAATCCACTCAGTGACCAGTGAACACCTTGTCTAGGTTTCTGATGTTGCACACACAACTGTACTTTCCATCATTTTTCCAGTTCTATCAACTTGCTGGGATATCTCATCATGGCTAAAACATCTCCATCCAGGTCTGACACTGAGTCTTGAATATAATTTTTCAAACAGGTCAGCCAGGCCTGGAGCTACCACCCCTGGTCTTTTCCTACATTAATTACCTCTCAAGAAATTTTCAGAAGGAAAGGATATCAGGTATAATGTCTAGTCAGAACATAACCAAGTCAGCCAACAGGACACAAAATGTGACCTGACAGACTGAGACAGAAGTACAAAGTCTAGAGAGATGAATAAAGAAACCACTTAAGCAAAATGGGGCCCAAGGCAGATTACCAAGACGTGAAGTAAGGTCTGGATACACAGCAGTGAATACATAAAATAAATCATGATGATGGGAGACTTGGGTGGATAAGCCCCTTTGAACAAGTGTACCTCAAGGATCTGGGCAGGATAAGGTGCAAAGGGACCCCAGCAAAATTCCTGCTCTTTTCCTTCTGCCCTGGTTCAGTCTGAGTAAGCCATCATGACTCACTTAAAAAATTCCCAAAATACAGTAGTCAGATCCTTGAGTCATCAGTTCTGACATCCCAAGCTATGCCAGGGCATTTACATGAAAATAAGACATTTTATTTTTAAATACACTTTAAAAATTATTTTCATATTGAAATTAATGCAAGGTAACTGTGGAAAATTAGGAGAATGCAACAAAGTAGGAAGAACAAATGAATCATACCACTTCTTTATAAGAATTATTAATGTGAAAAAATTTTGGTGTGTATTTCTATGCTTTGCACAGTGTATGGGTGTAATGTATATGTTAACAGTATGTACAGTTGGCAATTTGTGGTTTTTTTTATCTAGCAATGTATTTTAAATATCTTTAATGGGATGGCTTTTGAGTAGTTCTTTTTTCCATTTCCCTTTTGTGGCATGATCAGACAGCTCTAAAATTTTGTATATAGTCACTTTGAATCATCTTCTGTAATTTTTAAAAATGCATATTTTTAACAGTTTCTGTCTTAGCTACTTTTTCTGGTTGCTGAAACAAAATATTTAACATCTAAAGTTACAGAAAGAAAGATTTATTGTAGCTCATAGTTTGTATAGGTTTCAGTTTATAGTTGGCTGGTTCCAAGGCAGGGTGGCATGGCAGAGGGGCCTCACAGAGGAGAAACAGCTCATGACAAGCAGAAGGCAGCAAAAGAGAAAAGCAGCAAAGAGGCAGCAGTGACAACAGCAGCCCGCTTTCTGTCCCTTATATTCTATCCAGGTTGCCCATCCTTAAGATGAGTCGCACTCACACCCAGGGTGGGGCACCCTTATTCTTCGCATTGTATCATGAATCAATCGAGCATCACATCCTTAATCCCAGCATCACACACTCTAGCTCCAGCACCTCCAAAAAGCCCCACCTATGACTGCATGAGGCTTTTTTGGGAGGGAGATCTCGATACAAGTCATAACAGCTTATACTAAATCTATTAGCTTATAAAGAATTTTAACTAAGAAATATTTAAGATGAGCAATGAAATCAAAAGAAAAGTGACTAAGACTAGAGAAGTATTGACTTGAAAGAAAAGACAATATATTTTTAACATTTGGGCTGATTTTTTTTTAAAAAAACAAACCATCCCAGTTCCCAACTTGGCTCAGAGCTCCTGTGTCTTATAGTTCTAGTCAACTTAAATTATTATGTATTGCTACTGTAATTGTAATTCTCTGGGTAAAACATACAGTAACTGTCTAGAAGTCAAGCACTCTGAAAATGCCAGTCCAAGCAATAAAATCTACCACCATTCCCCACATTAGTCTGTAATTTTAAATTTCACTTCTCTAAGGCAGAGAAGTCCACTCAGTGTGGTCCATGACATTTTGTGAATGCATCACTGTGAGATTTTTTTGCTGGTGTTCCCAAGCAAAAGACCTCTTGAGCTACTTTTTACCTTTACCTGGAAATCTCTGTCTTGATTGTGGGGCTTCCTAACATCAGCATGGAATACTGCTTTTCTCAGTAGACTGCAAAGTGAGGCCGGTGTCTATGGCCTCAGTCAGTTCTATCAACAACTCTCTAAACTTTGGTGGTGTGTGTAGAATCCTGTCTCAGTTACCATCTAGACAGATATCTTTTGACTATCAGATAATAAATGTGTTCTTGCTTTATGGAATTTTGGTTTCAATAGTTGCAGATTCTTCTGGCCCATTCATCATATGGAACAGTTGTAGTACATCACCCCTGCCTTATAGGAATTAAAATGGACTATTCATCTCTTACAACGTATATGGTTGATTCTAGGTCCCTTGTAAGTGTTGTATCTTAATAAGCACAATTATTTAGTGATGTTTCATTACTTCTGGGCATAGGAATTCTCTAGGCCTAGTCATTCAAAGAAAATTTTTAAAATAATAATTAATTTAAAACTGATGGAGAAATGTGAGTGCTGCGTTCACACACTTTTCTCTGGAGTAGTCTGTACTTTTGATGTTTCTTTTTGTAAAACTTTATTATTTTTTATGCCTATGGTTTATGCAGTTGCTCAATCCATATTTTTTAAATGAAATCATTAGCAGTTCTGTCTAAAACTCCTCAGGATTTTGTTATGCAAGAGCCATTTCTCCCGATTCCTCTTATAACCCCTCCTAAGCCGTGACCAGTCCTCCTTCCTGCTGCAGTTATTTTCAGGAGCTTGATTTGCCTCCAGAGCAGAATTGCAGTGATCTGGCAGAGGGGTGTGCAGTGTAAAAGGCCTCTTTAGCTAAGGTTTCTAGGAGCCCCTGTCTCTCATCTTCTAAAAGCTCTATCATTTCTTTTCATTTTCTTGCTCTGACATGCATTCAGATAACAACTCTTTGTTGTTTTGGTGGTGGGGGTGGTTAGGCTTCAGGACCACACCTGGTTGCCAGGAGCCTATAGAATGACATCTTTCTCCAGCGCTGTCATTTCCTCTGCTCCTGCCAAACCCCATCTAGCCTCACAATCCCTGTAGTGATAGTCCTTCTGGGCTTAACTTTTTCAATGCAAGCTCTGAGAGCATTTACTGTCTCATTTAAGACTACATGTTACCAGAAACTGAGCCCTCAACTGACTTTAGCCATCCATGATTTCTGCTCCAAGGCACAAGTTTTCTGGTATTTGATTTTGTTTTCTCTTTGTTCTGAAATACATACTTTGCTCACAATTCTATTGGAATATAAAATTGATATCCCTCAAACCCTTACTATAAAATCTATAATGTGCCTCACTTAACTGAATACTCTATGCTCGTTCATGATGTCAGAGTCATGTTAAAATTATTTTTTCCTTCAGAAAAGTTTAACATTAGCATTCCCTGGAGCAAGTCATGTGTTGCACAATAGTTATAAATTCAATAAATACAAATTATGATGTCTTGTTTTTAATAAGATTCCTGGCTAATATTTTTAATGCACAGTATTTGCTTAATATTCAAAAATTGAATGATTCAATTTTTCAAAAATCATCAAATCCTTGATGATTAGTATTATGAATAGCAATTACACCTTGAGGCTTTCAATACTTATTAAATTGGCTTTGTGGTTCAGAGGGTGCACTCTAGTGGGATCTACTTGAATTGCAAACAGTCTTGTTCTCAACTTTCTCACCTTTTTTTTGGAGGGTGGGACATGATTTGGAGAAACCAGAATTAGCTAAAAACACAGTGGCATAATGTTCATGATTAAAATAAACTGGGGGATATTTTTAAATAAAAAAGCTTATATTTACAAAGGATGTGGAGATGCCCAGCTCCTTCTGTTGCCTGTCATAAGCACTTTACTGATATAAAAATGTTTCTACAGTGCACCTGTGTCCAAAAGTGAGAAGTAGATCATGCGGCATAACCAAATATGTATTTACTTTGAAAAGATTTCAAATAGATGTTAAACATCATTATCATCAAATATTTACACAGCAAGGCTCATGCATTTGAAATTGTACTTGACGTTATCATTTTTAGCTCTGGGCTATTATGTACATAATGACTATCGAAAACCACTACACATAAATGTGTTTCACATTTAATAGAGAAACCAGAATAGAACTCTTACAGGATGAGGCAATACCACAACCTTGTGGGCCATTACTGCTAATAATGCTCAGGAACCAGTAATGGCCATTAGCCATTACTGCTAATAATGCTCAGGAACAAGAGACAACCAGAATGGCAGATTTCTAGTCCATTTTCCTTCAATATAATACATGTGTGTGTTTTTAAGAAAAAAATCCATTGGAAATGTAGATATGAAACTGTACAATGTTGCAAAGCAGAAAGGACTGATAATCAAGAGACTTGGATTCTAGTTTGTATTGTTCCACCAGCCATCCAGGGGGTTGAGCAAACAAAAGACCTGTCTCGGCCTCCCCTTTATCTGTGAAAAATAGAGATTTCTTAATGTCCTACCTGCACCTTCAAGAAAGATAATTTTAACTTTGTTAACACTAGATGCATAATTCAGGCAAAGAAGGACAACAGAAATATATTCTTTGAACACTCCTATTTGTTTGTGATGTTTACATTAACTTGGGTCACTAAAAACTCCGTAGAGATGAAAGGTTTATGATACTTACAGCCAAAAGCAGTGCCTAATTGCACAGTAAGCTCTTCCTATTTTTGAGAAGCAGATATAAATACAATCTGTCAGAATCCTTAATATCCCTTACTTGAACATGGGAAATCATTTTCACAATTTTTTTCTCATTAATTATTTGTACAGTTTTTAATGTGTAAGATTTTTATTAAATTATACTAATGTATGTGGATACTGAGTAACACTTTCCATTCTTTTGCTAAATGAAGCAAAATTGAGGCAAGTATCATTGACATGAAAGCTTCCTCAAGAAATAACTAATTTCACCTCTTTGCTCACAGTTAACTTAAGTGTTACATTATCTTGTCAGAAAAGAATACCTGTCTATTTTAAATTGCCCATCCTAGTAGACTCCCTATCTTCCTAGAATGTACTCACATTCTTATGTCTAACTACTTCTTCAGACCTCAATCTCCTTCCCACTATATGAATTTTTGAAACTCCACTAAAAGGCAAAAAATTAAATGACATGTGATACATAATTTATACTACAAATTAATTCCCACCTTGCATACATATTTTTGTTTTGGTTTCACATTATCATGATTGTCTAACAGATGTAACTGAATATTAACTTCATCATTCAGTCATTTGTTTAAATAATAGTTGTTAGTTTCTAGTAGGTTTCTAGTTAGTTTCTAGTACAACCAATGATTATTTATACCTTAAAATTGCTCTTTTTTAGTTTTATTAATGCCCTTAACCTCACTAAATGATCTCTGTAGTTAACTACTTGATATCAACCTAAACAGCTAATTCTGTTAACATAGTGTTCAACAATATGTAATCAATATATAAGTAAAAAAAAGAAAAAAGTATTAAAATACATTTAGATTCACATCAAACCAAGTATGTTGCTACAGTATAATACAATTTTATTCTTTTTCATATACACAGAAAACAAAATTGTTCAAGTACTGATCACCTAAGATTGGTGAGGTATTTGTTCCTGATGCTGATAAAATATCTTGAAGTGAAAAATACATCTTAGTCCATCTTTTGCTGTTATAATAGGATTCTACACAGACAGTGTAAATAATAAACAATATAAGTTTATTTGGCTTGTAGTCCTGAGACTGTGAAGATTAAGGGGCCTTATCTGATGAGGGCCTTCCTTTTTTTTTGTTTTTTGCTTTTTGTTTATTTTTGTACTGGGGATCAAACTCATGACCTTGTGCTTCCCAAGCAGGTGCTTACACCACTGAGCTAAATCCCCAGCATGATGAAGGCCTTCTTACCATATCATGACATGACAGAGAGTGGTGCATGTAGACAAAGGAAATAAAAGCAGACCAAAATCTTAGAACAACCTTCTCTCTTGAAAACAATCCCAACTTTCTTGCTAATGGCATTAATCCATGAGAGCAGAAACTTCATTTGCCCTCATGGTCTAATCACCCCTTAAACATCCCAGCTCTTAATAGTGTTTGGTGGCAATTAAATTTCAACATCCATTTTTGAACAGACATTCAAACCGTAGTACTGTGTAATGTCAACCTACTGCAGAAACTCATCCACCCACATTTCACTTCTGTATTAAGGCACAAGCCAAGAACAATTAAAGAATTTTCCATATACACCCAGATCAAGTTTCTGCATTTAGTTAGCTAGTTAGCATTTAGTTAGCTAGAAATAGATACTCTGTTCATTTTTCATAGTACCTCAGTCATTATCCCTATCTTGTAAAATTATTGATGGAAGTGAGCTATTTTGATGTTTTCAAAAAAAAAGACTAACTTGGCAAATTTATTCTAAAAGTGCATACTATGTAGGTTAACACAGGAAACATAAGATACTGCAAGAGAATTCAATTACTCAGAAACTCAGATGGAGTCTGTATGAGAAAAGAGTGATTCACAACTCAGGAACAATTACATCCTACAAAGTTCTTGTCTGTTGTAGTTTATTTCCTCTTATCTAGGTGTCTCCAGCACTATAAATAAAATCATGGTTAGAAATGTCATTCTAGAGCATCATGATTGACATGCAAACTGGCCGAGCAACTAATTATATTCATATATTTTTAACTTGCTCTTTTTATAGACACTGAAACACAGAAAGGATCATCACATCCACTTTCACAAAGCATCTTATTATCAAATGCATAAAATGCTGAAAGTACCTTGATGATGGATCTTAGAGGGAATATGCTGATACATAACAGATTCTCATTCTAGAAGCATGTGCGTTTGCAGGAGCTGTTTCTTTCCTGTTACATAAGGACATGGGAGTCAGCCAACGGACATCTTGCCACAGAGAATTGACAGATGCTTGCATAGAAAAGTGGAAACAAGCCAGGAAGTCCAAATTGGCACACTTCATTGTCTACGGACAAAACATTTGCTGTAATGAAAGATATTCAGCTGGTTTTCCATAGGCCTTTTGACTTTATGAACATATTTTATTGTTCATTTCTTAGAGGCTTCTTAGTATCAATTTATATACTTGCTTTTGTAAGTGAATTATTATATTTTATTATACAGTAGAATCTAATTCCAATATGGATGTGGTAAGAAATATTGAATGTTTAAATATTAAAGGCACTGGTATCCACTGTTGCTTTTTGGTGCCTGTTTTGAGTAATGAGAAACCTGGATATTTACACTGAAATGATCAATTGATGAAATCAGTGAAAAAAACAAATATATTTCTGCAAATAATCATTACCCTACAATATTACACTTTATCAGCATACTGTGATCTTTAAGTCCCTCACATTCTAAGACTCCAGGATGCTAAGGCAGGAGGATTGCAAGTTCAAGTCCAGCCTGGCAAAATTAGTGATTTAATACTCTCTCTCTCTCTCTCTCTCTCTCTCTCTCAAAAAAAGACCTCCATCTTGTTCCATCATTGTCATCAACAAATTTCCAGTTGCCCATGTAGTTAATGGGAAGGACACAAGCTCTGAAATTTGATAGATCTGTTTTTCAAACCCAGGTCTATCACTTACCAGCAGAGTGACCTTAGAAAATGACCCTCAGTTTGATCATTTATACAAGTACAATGTTGTTTTGTTAGAATGGCTATTATGAAGGTGAAATCAGGATATAAAGTTTGTCAGACTTAATGAACAGGTGTTTGATAGATGCCATTTCCCTTCAAATTCTACTTTCACCTTCCAAAAAACAAAGTAATAAAACACAGATATCTCAAGAATGTACTCTGATTTTGGTTGGTGGTGAACTTAATGAAGTGCTGTGGTTTGAACATGTTCACAAATTTTCATGTATTAGAAACTTGGTCCCAAAGCATCAGATTGAGAGGTAGGACCTCTGGGAGGTGATTGAGTTATGAGAAGTTTACCTTTGAATGAATTAATGGATAAATACATTATTCAGAGATTTGCTTTGTTATGAAATCAATCTCTCTGGCATGCTTGCTTTGTCTCACCATAGAATACCATCAACCATGTTATGGTAAAGCAAGAAGGCCCTTACCAGGGATGCCACCATGCTCTTGGACCTGCCAGCCACTAGACTGAGCTAAATAAATCTCCATCTTAAAATGAATTGCCAAATCTGTAGTATTCAGTTACAGCAATAGAAAATGGGGTAAGACAAATAATAAGTATATATTTAGAAGAAAAAATCATAACAAGTTAATATTTTTAAAAGTCTATTTGAAAAATCCAGAGGAATCATGCTTTTTGATCACTTTGTCATCTGACAACAGTTTGATAGCATTCTATATGAAGGAAAGTAGTAAAGATTTTCTCCTAGCATGGGTGATTAAACATTTTTATTATATCTGGTGTGGTGAGAGCTTTTTTTCACGATAACTTGATTATTGGTAGTGGTGTGTTACGTTTTAATATGTCAACTTTAGGAAATCTAAAATCAAGTTGATTTCATAAGTAAGTTGCAAAATTTGGGGGAATTTCAAGTATTCTAGAACTGACAAACTTTCAATACCCTTTAAACTGGCAAAACTTGACCAATTTTTGATTAAGATCCTCATGCCATCATGTTAGCAAAAGTGAACAGTGGTATTTATAAAAGGTATTTTTCCATCTGGTTATCCAGCAATATTACCTATCTGTGACTTTGTACCCCAAATTTCTTTTAAATCCAAACTCAATGTATCTCTAATTCAACTTCTTATTTGCATCTCCTACTTGTGAAGCAGGGAGGGTAAAGCAGAAAGACAATGGTCTTATAACAAATTACAGTTAAAATGTTTTACTATTATAAAGTTTATATGACATATGACCATGAATACATTGGCAAGGCTTCTCCTAGGGCCTTGCAAAGGATCCATATAAATGAGAGGTCCATAAGCATAAACTTCCTTAGTTTCACCTTAAATTTACCCTTGCTTCTAATTTTTTTCTTCTTTTCATGTTCAGATCTAGATATCTCTATTTTTGTATTTTCTCATTCTTTCAACTCCCTCCAATCTCACTTTTAGCTCTCTCACACTATTAAGTTGCTGTCTTGAATGTGACAACATTTAATAAGTTTTTCTCATTTCTCATCTGACTTGATCTGCTTATCACATTTCAGGCTAATAATCACATGACTGTGACCTCCACAAACTTCTCTGATTTCTATGCTCATCATGATGTGATCTCCAGAGAGCATTCTCAGCTCTAGAGGTTCCAGCTATGACCATCGGTATAGGTGGCTAAATCTCAAACTTCCGTCTTATAGCATACTTCAATTTTATTTTCCTATCCATCTGAGGGGTAGGTCTCTACAGAGTCAAAGTACAACGTTAAAATCAAATGTTCACAACCTACCTCATGCTTAATTTTCCTAACTTCACCCCATTTGTAATGTATCACTTTTATCACTTTATTATTTACTGATTTTGAATTATGTGTCTCATCTTTTTCTTCCAGCTCCTTGCCCTTAAATTCCCAACCAGTGTTCAGGGTTGCAACATCTGCTGTGCTTGTCCTCTGTGCTCCTTTCATGCTAAAGGGCACCATTATGTCTACAAACCTGTACATCCAAAACAGCATCTACTCTTGGGAACAAAAATAAATAAAAGATCAAGATATCCAAAAATTAAATTGCTTCATCATGCTGATTTGTGTGAGATTTCCACAGAACAAAATACCCAAGGAGAGAACCCAAGTCCTTTGTTCTCAGCTGCTGTGGGTAATTGAACACACAATATCTTGCACAGAATAGTATTGTACGAGTTAACAGGAAAGAGGATTGAGATAGAAGCAAAATACACCTAGTTTATGTCGCCAGAAGGGAGAAAACCTTCCCAGGTCTTGAAGTAAAATATTAACTGTGTTGGACCTCTTGGTGATCTGAAGAAACTTTATCCTTTTTTACTTTATTCATGAAACCTAAAGTTCTGTGGGCCTCCCAATCCATTATTTAGGGGAAAAGAAGATTTGTAGCCCAGGCAGAGATCAAATGACTTATTCTTGGCTCTAAATTGAGTCAATGGTTTCACGAGGGACAGAATTTATTCCATCTGGTCAAGGAGATGGACAGATCTGGAGTCCAAAAGCCTGCCTCATCTCATCCACTCTCCACTAAGTTATGTATGTTTCCAGTGCCACTTATCTTCAATGCTTTCCTCTACAAAAAAGATCCCAAATTGGTAAAATGGCCAAATGATCAGTTAGATGTTTTTTAATGTTTAGTGTTCTTGCTTTCTTTTGGCTAAAGGTTATGGTTCTTTTACAGGAATTAAAGATGGTAAGTATCTTCATGGGTGCATGGATGCATTTATAAACATATAGAGAACATTGGACCATCCCAATTTACCTTTGTACCCAATTTGGATTCATTGGTTTCTCAGTCATGTACTTGAAAAACTGACTTATATGTATCTATTATGAATTGCTTGCACTGCTCCTATATTAATCTGCTTTCTTAGGCATATACCTTCATACTTTGTCCTAAAATGTACTTGCTCATTAATTGGCCAATTTTTAAAAGTTTATCATAGACATTTTCCAAGTTGAGAGAGAGAAAAAACATTCAAAAAGATGTCAGGTTTTGATTTTTTAAAAGGTGATAAAAAGCAGAAAATCTCATGTTCAGATAAAAACCATTATTTTCATCCTCTTGTTGGAAGCCCGGCAGGATTGCTCCGAGGAGGAAAAAAGGATTAGCTATATGATTTATATTTGCACTTTGAAATTTATCCCCAGCCTGAATCAGATCTCTGTGTTTACTCAGCCATAAGATGGAATCACATTACTCTCCCAGCTGATGACTCATGAGAAATACTGGAAGATTTTTTAAACCAAAAAATAAGCATAGTATTTCTTCTGATCATGCAAAAAGAGAGAAGAAAAAGAAGATAGAAAATATCTTTCCACAGTCACCACTCAGTAATCCTCATCAAGCTCTGAAAAGAGTAGAAATACCAATATTTTTCTCTAGTCTGTGAATTGGGAAATGTGAAAAGATGTTACATTTCAAGTGGGTTTGTTGATAGGCTTTCTTCCCAGCTATCTCCAGCATGTGTGTGTTTTTGCGAATGCATTTGTTTGTATGTAATGGAGAAAAACATGGGGAGAGGACTGGGAAAATAAAGCCTGTAAACATTTATAACTAGGCTTTTTGTATATATTTCACTTTCATGTCTTCGGAGAGAGATACCATAAAGGTACAAAGTACAGTATATAGATATATAAATGGTGATTTACACTAAAGAGCAAAATGTTACAAACTCATCAAAGTTGTGTATAGCAACTTTACATGACCCAAGTGTTATATTAAAGTACTCTTGGTCAGAATAATACACATTTGTATAAAAAGTAGAGTATGACTTATACATAGTACTGTTTTTTTTATTTTAAAGAGAATACAACCTAATAGAACAAAGCCAATCAAAACAAAACAATGAAAGTGGTACAGAACTTCAAAACAGGATAATAGGAAATCAACAATGGCTACCATAGTATATCTTGTTATCTTCATAATAGTTGTCCATATCATCAGACATAGTAAAATCAAATAAAACAAAACAGAATAAAGCCAATCCAATCAGAACATTAGATGCAACAACACAATAAATCAGAACAAAACAAAACAGTGAGAAAAATATTAGATTTCAAAAACAAGACAGAAGGAAATCCCCCATATTTGCTATATTGCATACTGTTATCCTCCTAATAGATGCTCAGACTACTGGCCTTAGGCCTGCAAATTCAATCAAACAATATAAGCATTAAGGTGTTTTTGCACCTCAGTTTCTATCAACTCAGCCTGTTCTCCAAAACAGCTGGTTGCTTATGGTAGGTGGGAGGTAGGGGAGCGGTTATTGATTCTCAGTTTGAGCAACTGTCAGCCCATGGAAAGTGTGAACTGGCTTCTCTCATACTACTGTTTTAATTGCATCAAGTGTCTTGATTACTTTTCTCTTGTTGAGACAAAGTACCTGAGGCCCAAAATGAAGGAAGGAAAAGTTTATTTAGCTTACAGTTTTTGGAGGTTTCAGTCCATACTGGCTCCAAGGCAGGGTGGTGTGGCTGAGGTTCAGCCTTTCATGGTGGCTGCAAATGACAAAAGTCATTCCCACATTGCCTGATAACTAGGCACAAACTTCTCCATCTGAATCATAAACTTCAGTAGCCAAGCTTCACCCACTTGACTTGACTACTCTTTCTTCTCTCCCTCCTTTCACATTACCTTGTCTGTGTTCATATTGCCTTCCTTCCCTAGGAGAATCATCTTTTGCACTACCTACCAAAATTGTAACCACTCTTTAGCTCCCAACTCAAGTTTTATCTCATCTACTGCAGCAGAAGGAGGGCCTGCTGTACTTTCTCAATGTGTATGTCCAATAACACCGAGCATAACGCCCAGTACATATGAGATTTTGACAGTTATTGCAGTCTTTGTCATTCTTCCACTGGTATTCAATATTTCAGTTTTTAAAACTTTCAATTAAATTGTTGATAATTAGTTTACAAATACATGTTACATTGGTTTAGAAAGTCTTCAGTTATGGCATATCATAGAAGATCATAAGAATGGAAGTTTAAACCATAGAGATATTTGTAAGGATTCAAGTTTCATCAATAGCTCAAAATTGTCTTTTTACCTTTTGTTTTCATCATTCTCAGCCTATTATATTTTCATCCATGTACTTTTCCCCTCATGATCACAAGATAGCTGCTATAGTTCTAGTTACTGAATCTTCATATAACTGTTCCAACATGGAAGGAAGTATTAATGACAAGTATTATTCCTAGCTAAAGAAGCTAGGAAAAAAATTGTTTGGGAAAAGAAAAAATGGATGCCATGGTTGACCTAGACAATTGGCCATTTGACACAGAGCACTCTGATACCAAAAATAAAATTAAAATCTTATTGGGCAAAAGAGAGAAGCACTCGAGTAGACATCTTTGATAAACATCTATGCTTTTCTTGCATTTTTACTTTTGAATACAGTTTCCTTTAATATCTTTATAGTCCAGCGTGTACAGTAGTCTGAAAAACACAGAAGCCGATTAATAGGCATATATTTTATGACTAAATCCTCAACTGTTACTCACTGTTTTTGTTTTAGTTTCATTTGAGGGTCAGAAATAGCTACAATTTGATAATAGGAAAGTTCTATGGCACATTGTAAGCTAAAAAACACAAATTTAACATGCCTTTTTTATTGATTCCTTTGGACATTCAGAAACCAAAATACAAATTTTGAGAAGAATTTTTTTATTACTATCTGCCTACCATAAGCATTATGCACTCAGCTGAAATGAGAGACCTTTAATTATCTTTTCAGGAAGCCTTACTGAGAGTGTAGATCCTAAAGCTACCAACCAGAGCAATCTCCTGACAGCCCATGCTTCTTTGAACAAGCATTTGCTCCAAATGATAGTTCCTTTCTCCACCAGTATAGTATTTATCTGAACACAAAGTAATTAACATCTCCATCAAATAAAATCTCTGATTGCATCATATGATCTGAGCTGCTCTCGGGCCACTCACCCATCTGGTTGCATTGATTTTGCCATTTGCCAGCATGTGAGTTTGTGTGGTGTGATGGGGGGTGGGTAGCAGAAGATTGTCGGGTGTCTGGAGTAACACGTTACCACATGTGCACGGCCAGCTTTTAACATGTACCTAGTCACTCCATTCCCTGATCAAGTAAAAAACAGACAGCTTTTTCTGCTCACACCACTCTTAGGTTTAAGATTCTAATTCAGCTCTGCCCAGTGTCACTGGAGGGCATCACAGGATGGAAGAAATAAATGTTTTACAGTTTCATTGTGTGAAAAGTGATAGCCCAGAAATTCTTAGCTGTGATAGTAAAATTCTACAAATAAAGGAAAAAATGAAAAACAAAAGAGATACAGGTTTTTGAACCTTTGGAGAGAAATATACATAGCGAACTATATGTTATGTAATCTCAATTTACCTGTATATTCTCAAATTATACATATGCAGATTAATTTGTGTGTGCTGTGCAAATATTGAGATGGATGTAAAAAAAATTCCAAAATCACCCAGATGGTTTTATTGTATGATACTTCTTACCCAGATGATTTGCACATAACTTTTTAATTTCCTTTCAAGTGTTTTAAAAACACACAAATTTGATAAATAAATAGGAATAGGTGTAGGAGACTTTGTATAGCCATTAGCGTGAGAGCTAAGAAATACTCAACCTATGGTTTTGAATTTTCTGAAGTTATTATTTATAAATAGGTTCTAAAAAGTCATTGAGGAAACACAGATGACATAGTAGACATGTTACTGTAACTCAATAACAACATACATATAAATGGTATTCTTAAAATATATTTTATAATATATATATGCTGTTTGTGAGAGTATTATAATGTATAATATATTATATAATACTCAATAATATAATTGTATAGTATAGATTTATATTCTTTATGCATGCTACTGTAACTCATGAACAACATATATATTATATTTATTTTATATTGTTTATATAAAAGAAATATGGCTATAGGTAATCCACGCAAACTAAAACATGAATGCTTATAATTAATATTGCTCATCAACCACTAAGAGTTGAATCAATTACAAATTTGCTTTTTCTGATCTCAATGTATCATTTAACCTGGTTTGTTTTCCATGAAGGAAAAATGTAAACATAAACTGGAGTGAGTGTTTCTGATATACTCTTCTCTACAGGGTTCACTGACTGTGTCTGGTAGTTACCAATGACAGCTATCAGGCTGGGTTAGGGAGTTGGGTGACTGAAGGGCAGAGAGGAAAATAATCAAAAGGGCCATAATATGCATGGCATTCATGCATGGCATGCCATAATATGCATGGCATTTGCTATTTTTGTACTATTGCTTCTGCCTTATTTTCCTAGCCCCATGCATCCCTGGCTTGTGTTTATCTCTGAGAGTGATCAAGGATAGCTATGTAGTAATTAGAGTGCTGGGTACGGATAAGCTGGCTTGACGTCTTGGCTTGTTTGTATCTTAGGAGAACCTTTCCAGATCATAGACCCACCTTGTTTTGTAAATTAGGGATAGTAGCAGTAACTGTCATAGGCTTCTAGAGAGATTGAATAAAACAGTACAAAACATAGGCCATGGTATATTTGCTTTACTATTATTGTAGTTATTGTGGTGATGGAAAAGAGCAAAATGGGTTAGGAACAATTTTAAGCCCGTTCCAGACTTTATCCATCCATCCACCCATCTCTTTCTCCACTGATTGTCATACAGAGTACACACTGTGTTAGGATAGACATATTCACATTGGGCAAAACACAAGAGTTTGGTAAAGTTCTGAAACAGTTGAATTTTGCCTCTAACAGAGAGGTGAGAAATCTGTCTTTTAGTTGCCTTCTCCAGAGAACTGTTTTCTCCCACTGGCTGTAGGTCACATTTATAGACTCAACTGTCATTTCAGCTCCCTCTCTCATGTCTCCTTTGCAAAGTCTCATTTCCTCAGGTGTCGTTGTTGTTGTTGACTTAACTCCTGCTAAGGTGCATCTGCTCTTTCAAATAATAGTAACACATTTGAAAATGGGCTCTGTAGAGACACTGTGCCTTACACAGTGCAGTCATAGAGTGTCAGAGCAAAAAGTTGGCCCATGGAATAAAGATCTTAGAATAGTCAAAACAATTCACACAGGTGGTTCTAACTATATACAGGGATAGCTTTGCAAGAGGCAATTTTGGGTAGAGATGTAACGGAACACATAGGTTAGTTGGACAGACTAAAATAGGTCAAATAGATAGTAATATTAAAATCAAATGGATGAAGATATTATAAAAGCCAGTGTACATTGTTCTAAGAGCACATAAAAATGCCAAAAGCTATTTAGTAGTAATAACTA
>PVJX010026070.1:0-26263 GCA_004027295.1 Dolichotis patagonum | reverse complement strand
GAGGCAGGGGGGCAGGAAGGTGGATCGACTTCCATCTCGGGAAGAGTCTCCCGCACAAAGACCCAGCTGCAGACACCAGCCCAGAGGTGTCCTGGCTTCCTCTGTCCTGTGCCTTCTGACTCTGCCTGCACCAGAACACAGCAAGAGCCCATCCTCCTGGGCCTGCAGGGGTTTACCCCACTGTGTGTCCAAGATTAATCCCAAGGCTCTGAAATGTGGCGAGGAACCTGTATCTGTTTTCTTTCTTTAAAAAAAGGGGGCTCAGGGACTCATCAAATCATGTGCTGAGTCTTACTCAAATTTTTTTTTGTATATACAGTGGTGCCTCAGGTCACAAATGCTTTGTTTGCAAACAGTTTGGTTTACACACATGTGTTTGACAAAATTTTGTTGCGTTGGGTGATGAACACGACCATGGCCATCTTTCCCGAGTGAACAGAAACGTGGACCATCTTTTCCAGAACTGTGGAACAAATTAAGTCTGTGAACACAGGTACCACTGTATTAATGTCATCCATGAAGATACAGTAACATATCTTGTACATGTGTAAAGGTGTGTAAAATAAACATGCAAAGATGTGTGGAATATGTATTACTATGTTTTGCACATGTTAAAATCTGACATGAAGAGGCTTGGCTTTCACCCAACTAGAGTGCTTGCCATTTGCAGAGCATAAGTGGGAAGGTGAGGGCCGGGAGCCAGCTGAATGAGTTCGTCATCCTCCCCTCCGCCCCTCCTGCCTCCCCTGTCCTCTCTTCTGGGCTCCAGGGCTCACAGAGGGAACCAGGCTGCATCTGGCTCTAATGAGGCCTCTCACCCAGAGGTGCCATAATTGTACAAGCAGCAGCAGGAGAGGAGCGAGGCCTCAGGATTAGTCCCAAGCTCCCTGGCTACGAAGCTGTTACCTAAACATGGAAGTTATAAACCTATGTCCTGTCTTAAAATATTGCCCAATCTGGGCTTCATGCTGTGGCTCCGAGGCATTGGCTGCTGGTTGCTTGCGAGGTCTGGGAAGGGGCGAGGCCAGCTCCTTGCTTGGGGGAGGCTGAGCACACAGGGAGCCCCGGGCCATGTGAGGCTCCTGGGGTTCTGAGCCGCACTGATGGGAGAATTCTGCCATGTCACTGAATTACTGTCTGTATCAAAACAACAGTGACAATGAAAACAGAGCTTATGCGGATGGGAAGGGGACCAAGAGTCTGGGGGAACAGGGAGGGAGGCAGGGGAGGCAGAGGGGATGAAAAAAGAACCAAGATGTATTGTGTACTTGTGCTCACTCCTCACAACTGTGTAAACTGTGTACCATGAAGGTCACTAACAAATGAAAACTCCTGACAGTACAGTCTGAAAATGAAGTCTAAGTCTGAATCCCAGCTGAGAGTTTCATGAAGTCTGTGGGTAGCTAGAGATTGCTGGGAGGAAACAATCGCCCGGGTAGTATCTGGTCATACTGCTGTGTCAATGACTCTACACCCCACTAAATGTTCAGCAAATGAGTAACTGGACTAATAAGGGGAATGGGGAATTGTCAATGACACAACCCGCTGAGTTACGTCACTGAGTAGCTAGGTAACTCTTTCCACACAGCTAGCTTGCCAGTCTTCCCGAGTCCTGAGGAACCCTTGGCTTACTCTCTGGTTGTGAGGTACAGGGTGACCTCTTCCCATCATCAAGCCATGGATTCATCACCATGCTCTGGTGACTAACGCTTCAGCTGGTAAATGACCGCAGAAATGTGAGCGTGTCTTTCTGATTTGTCTTCCTTGACAGAATACATGCCCCACTACCTGATCTAGCTACTCCCAGAAGAGGAAATGCCAATTAAAACCCTGAAGCTTATAGCAAATTGTTAAGGAACAAACAACAAAAAAGAAGTCAATTAAGGGAGGACAAATATGTGAGAAGAAGGGGAAGGTAAAGTCTAGACCGGCGGTGTGAGTCTTTGGCACACATGCTGCAGTGGGCTTTGTTATTACTGAAAGTTCAGAAAGGCTCATCAGCTCTGGCCTGGACCAAAGGTAGGTCATTATCAGCTTTAAAACAGTCTGCTCGGACTATGAGGTTCTTTATGTAAGTCACTTGGATTTAGGAACTACATAGGAAAACGTGACAGCAGTTATATACACAACAAAGGGAAAGAACTGATGCTTAGCAATCTAGGAAATTCTCCAGCTACAAAGGCACCTGAAAAAAAGAATCTATAAAACAACCAGGAAACGATTAATGAGCTGTCTGAAGCCCTCACTTATTAATAACCTTATATATATTAAAAAAACCAAGACCCACCCTTACATGCCATCTGTAGAAGACTCCCTTCACCAGCAAGGATACCCATACAGTTGAGAAAACTGAGTCAGGAACTCCTGAATGGCTTCACTACTGAACTGTACAAAAGATTTAAAGAACTAGAACTAATACTCCCCAAACTATCTCAAAACATTAAAGAGGAGAGAATACTTCCAAATGTACCCAATAAAGCCACTATTACCGTGATACCAAAACCAAAGACACAACAAAAAGGAAACTACAGATCAGTGTCACTGATCTGCATAAGATATTATCAAACCAAATCCAATAGCACAAAAAGATCATCTATTGTGGTGATATGAGATCGAATGATGCATATTGGATGCAAGCATGGTTCAATACACATACATCAATAAATCAGACACACCACATTAATTAAAAGATGTAAGATAATCCTTATAGATGCTGCAAAAGCATTTGACAAAATCTAGAACCACTCACGGTAACAACTCTTTAAGTGTGGAAGGGGCGTACCTCAGCACAGTAAAGGTTATCTGTGATAAACTCTCAGCTAGCACCATCCTGAATCTGCAAAAGAGCAAAGATGTTCCGCTAAGGTCCGGAACAAGGTGACAGTGCCCTATCTTTTCCTCTTCAGGATAGTGCTGGAAGAACCAGCCAGCACAATCAGGCGAGAAATAAAAGGCATTCCATTCTTTGAGGGAGGAAGTCAGTCAACTCTGCTTGCAGATGACACATTGGTATAAACTTCTACAGACTCCCCAAAGCTGTGAGATCTATAAACAAGGTCAGCCAAGTAGCAGGGTTCGGCAGTCAACACAAAAGCAAGTAGTATTCCTGTATGTTAGTGACAGATTATCTGCAAAGTCAGGAAAGCAATACCACTTTTTGTGGCTACCAAAGAAACACTCATGGAAAATCCTGACTGAACTTAACCAAGGAGGTAAAGATCTCTGCACTAGAAACTCTACGGCACTGGTGAAAGAAACTGAGGGCACGGATGATGAAGACACTGCACGGTCACAGAGTGCAGCATCCACTCTGTCCCAAATGTGCCATCACTCAACACTCCAGCCACATTTACACAGAAATTAAACAAAGGAAAAATCTAGAAGTTTGCCTAGAACCACAAAAGCCCTCAAATAGCCAAATAAAAAGACTGAAGGCATCATGCTTATCAGACTTCAAAGCATGCTATGAAGGTATAGGTGTCAAAAAGCACAGTTGTGACATGAAAACAGACATCTGGACCAATGCAACAGAGCACTGTGGAGCCCAGAAATCTCCCCCTCTGTTCACAGCCACCTGATTTTCCACATGGGCACCACGAACGCACAATGGGAAGGCCAGCCCCTCCCGGAGTGGTGTGGGGACCAGATGTCCCTATATGGATACACAAGATTAGGGCCTCATTTCTCACCACACAGCAAAAGCAACTCAAAATAGACGAAAGATTAAAAATGAGATATAAAACTATGAAATTACAGTAAGAAAACTAGGGGGAAAGCTCTAGACATCAGAGTAGGCAGGACTTTGGGGTTAAGACCTCAAAAGCATGAGCAAAAAAGGCAAAAAAGACAATGGAAATCCAACAAACTAAAAGCTTCTTCATAGCCAAGGAGACCTATAGAGCGAAAGACACAGCCTACAGAATAGGAAAATACCTGAAAACCATACTTTAGCATTCAGAATGCATGAATAACCCCTAAATTTCAGTAGTAAAAAGCAAATGACTCAAAAAAAAGGGCAACAGATTAAAAATGGGCACTTTTTCAAAGAAGACACAAGTGGCCAAAGTTTTAAGAAAAAACTGTCATACCACTAATGACTGGGAAAAGGCACCCCAGACCACACTGAGGGATTCTCTCTTTCCAGTCTAACAAGCGCTGCTGAGGGTGAGAAGGGGGACCTATGCAGGCTGAAGCAGAGCTTCGGTGTGGTCATGTGTGCAAAGGAAATGACATCCGCACCATTGCAGCATGGCTCCAGGTAGGGTTAGGGCCCCAGTTAGGGCCCAAACAAGTGTCCATCAACAAAGGAACCAGTCAAGATGACATGGCTTAGTGACCCAACAGAATACTGTTCAGCTGCCACAAGAAAGAGCTCCTCTGAGACCACGTGGATGAAGCAAGGGATGTCACATAAGTGCGCTGCATCAGATATAGAAGCACAGTGACCTCACTCGTATGTGGGTAAGGTGCACAGGGGGAGGGGGAGAGATTGAGTGTCACAGTCAGGAGGAAGATGTGCATCTGAGCTACTCCTAGGAAGGACGGTCACTGCCATTTCAGAAATGATTGCTCATTTCAAAATAGCTGAAAGAGCTAGTGTTCTCACCACAAAACATACATTGTAAGTAAGAGGTTTGCTAATTTCCGATTTTATCATTACACCATATACACATGTATGGAAACGTCACATTGAGCTCTAAAAATATGTATAATATGTTGATTGCAAATAAAAATAAAACAAAATTGAGAAGCCTAGCTGTTAGGACCTGAAGCTTCTCTCTCTACTCTGTCCTTGGAGTCACATGTGAAGCCCTGATCCCAGATGACTGTGTCTAGGGACAGAAACTTTGAGTAGGAACTGGGTTCAGTGAGGTCACACTAGGCATGTCTGGATCAGACAGGATGGAAGTCCTGGTGGAAGACACAGGGAAAGGCCGGTGAGGACAGACCCAGAAGTGGGGCCTCCCTAGACTAGCTCTCTGGCCTTGGCCTCAGGCTTCCCGCCTAGCAGTGGGGGTGCAGCTGCTGTCAGGACCGTGGTGTGACAACGTGTGACAACGTAGCACCCACCGAAAAGCAGGGAAAACCCGCCTCCTCTTCCCAGGGCACTCGCTTTAGAAAGCTGGCAAGCTCCTTCTCTTTGAAACGTTCATCAACCTTTTGAAAAGCTACCTCCATCACTGTAGCTGTGTGTCCTCTTCTGTCCCCGCAGAGGGCAGCTCTGTCTCTCAGTTTCTGTCTCTGGCAGGGCTTTCGTTAAAGTTGTGAGACTAATTCCTTCTGTGAAGACGAGTTTATTTCTCCTGTGGCTAGAGCCCACTCTCTAACAGATGCCCACTGGGCTGCCGATGAAGAATACAGACTGCAGGCTGAAATGGGCTTATTCTGATGGTCACTATGCTGCTTCACATGCTTAGAAAAAATAAAACTCATTGGTTAACCAGAAACAGCCTGAGCTTGTAGTTTGGAAGAATTTGGATTCAAGCCCAGTTCTGCCCCTTCCTATCTCTGTCACTCTTACAAGTCACACAACGTCACTGTGAGGACTAGTCTGCTCTCTGCAAATGTCTCATGTTCCTGATTGGGGCACTAGTAGATCCAATCGAATGTCACAGGGGTGTTTTTTTTTTAATGAACCTGTGGGCCATACTGCTAGCCCACAATGCCCTGATCTCATTATTTCTAAATGCACCCTTCAGACAATAACCTTTATTTGCTAATTTCCAAACCAGCTTACTCCAAAAGAAAAGCAAGGCTTCTTTTCTACTCCACTTTATCTCTTCTAGTCTTGAATCTCCAAAGGATGGCTTTCCCATCTTTGGTATCATTTCTCCCTTGAAATGATACAGGACATGCTGTTCTCACATTGCGCTGTGTGGTTGGGTTCTACGCTGGGGCGTATGCTTGGGCATCAGGGTGCTCTGTATCAAGTTTCCCTGTCTTTCTAGAGAAAGAAAATTCAAGGTGTTTATAAACCAGGGAATTAAATGACTTCAAGTGGAAAATAAAATGAAGCAAGGCAGCACTGCACCGTGTAAGACAGCAACGCCATTTAGCACTGGAGTGTGACAGCCGCCTGTAGACTGTCAGACACATTGCGCTTTATAAACACGTATTGCCAGGCAGCAGCCAAGCTCTCCACTGGGACCCATAACTTTGGTTTCTCCCTAATTTGATCCTGAGATCTCTGTTCAGAAGTCAGTGCCCGTGAGGCCCGACTGGGAGGAGTTCGGTTCTGCTGCCTTCATGCGAGGAGGCTCAGGAAGACAAGACAGAGGAGCACGCACAGCACAGCCACTGCTCAGGACGCAGACAGCAGGGGTGACCGTGAGTGTCTGTGAGTGTCAGCACATCAGGCCAGCACGGCTGTGGGCTGCAGTCCCTCCGGCTTTCCGGGGTGGCAGGCGGCTGGTTGCAGGAGAATGTGCAGCGGGGACAGGTGTGTGACTCGGGTGCAGCTAGTGAGCCTGCTGTGGCTGGCAGGCGTGGAAGGGGATGTGTCTGGGCCTGTGGCCCGGAAACGGGTGGGAGGGCAAGATTTAACCAGAGCTGAGGCGACAGGAGAGCTGGGGGTCTGAGCAATGGGTGTGGGGCCTAAATCTGGACCTAAAACTGCTGAGATGTCAATGTCAGGGGACAGACAGGTCCCACAGAGCCTGGCTGAAAATGCCCTACAGAATTCTGTACCTGAGCAAACACTAAAACGGAAGAAACTGAAAAGAACTCTTCAGTGTTATACTAATAAGCAGGGTCCAAGTTGCTGGTTTTTCTATGGTATATAGAAAGGCAGTGCCACAAAAGTGAAAGCCAACACTGAGAAAAATACAAGGAGTGTGCGTAGGTGGAACGGCAGCTCTGATGAGCGCTGAAGTCTGTTTCTCTCACAGATCCTTCTTTACCCGAGTTTTGCCTGCTGTTGTTATTTTAGCGCGGTCTTCACGAGGATCTATACTGAGGCTGTCAAACACGTGATTTCACTTGGGAAAGAACACTTTTGTTTTGTTTTGTTTTGTTTTGTTTTGTTTTGTTTTAATAGTGTCTCCCTGTGTCGTTCAGCCTGGCCTTGAACTCACTATGCAGCACAGGTTAGCCTCAGACTCACAGCAATCCTCCGGCTCAGGCTCCCAAGTTCCAGGTTTGTGGGTGTGAGTCACCACACCCAGCTTGAAAGAATAATGCTGCCGACCATGTTTCGTTGCTGTGATGTTGGAGAGATACTTTCCTCTAGAGGCTGTAAACACCCTGCTTAAAACAAGCAAGAGCCTGCAGCTGCAGCCTGCAGCCGTGTGGTTGCTGTGGCTCAGCAGCAGCAGCCCCTCCTGCGCCGGGCTGGCTGGCCTGTGTCCCTTTCCCTTCTCTTCATATGGGCCTCAGATGTCTCTGAAAGCCACTTGAGGCCACATCTTTCCACATACTTGCTCATCTTGCTGCGAGGACCTCTCCTCTGCGGACCCTCCCCGCCTGTGCCAGCTGCTCCGGCAGAAGCCACTTGCTGGCTCCTCTTCGAGGCACAGGGCAGCCACAGGTCCCCGTAAGCACCTTGGGGACTCAGTGCTTTGTGCACAGCAGGGCTCATGAATGCAGGTCTTCCCACAGCCGTGGCTTGGGCCGCACCATGAGCCTCAAGAAACAGGAGCCCCTCACACACAGGGCGCATGCGGTGAGGTGGACGCTGCATCGAGGATGAAGGGTCCTGAGAGGAGACCGCCAAGTCCCAGTGCCTCTCAGACACCACGCTGCAGGACCAGAGAGAGCACGCCCTCCCTCTTACAAATGGGGAAACTGAGGCTTCTGGAGGCCACAGAGCCTGGCCAAGATTGTGCCACACTCTGACTCTGTTCCACAAGAGGGACTTCTGCAGCGAGGTCCACGGAGGTTTGGTCCTGAGCACCGAAGGTGAGGGCCTGGCATTGTATACCACTGTACACCGTTCACTCGCCCTTCCTAAGGCAAACCTAAGGATGACAGGTCGAGGTGCCTGGGGGAGCCGCTGCTGTGCCCACTGTGGGTCAGCAGGGTCGGGCAGGGTGTGAGCCGGCGGCCGGGTGTCTGTCCTCCCAGACCCGTTCTCAGGAGCCAAACCAGGTGGGAGGGTGGAACGGGGCCGAAGAGGTGACTGTGGCCTTCTCTAGATTGAGTCAGTGACTTAAGAGTGATTTTCTGACATGTCAGCCTTCCCAAAAGATTACCCAACCCCAGCTTCTAAGCTCCAGTTTGCTTTCTCATCAGACCACGGTCAGTCAAAAGCAACAGCATAACAAAAGCATCGAAGGGTATCCAGGAGCCTGTGATGAGGCAGTGCCACGCCCTCCTGGACGCCTCCTCATTCAGCCCTGCGTAACCCCGTCAGCACACTGCGCAGCCAGAGTTCAGCACAGTCCTGACCAAAGGTCCCTCCGTCAGGTCGGGACCCTTCAAAATGTGGTTGCGCTGTTCATTCAAGCCTACAGATTAGAACCAAGCTCCTCAAATACTTCAAAATCTAGTGCTTTGAATTACATCTTGGTAATTGATTAAATTTGTTTACTTTACATAGCAAAGTGTGTTCTCTTTCTTTTTTTTTCAAACAAAAATTATTATTCAACAAGAAATACCTGGCCTTTTGGTCAGAAAATTATCAGCAGCCAGAAAAAAGACCTACTGTACTGTAATTTGTCATGTAAAAGTCAGTGCTGCTTTGTTTTGGAATTCTGTAAAGAAAATTTATGCCAGAATCTTCTGGAATTTACCAACTCTCACTTGCTCTACTGCTGAGCTCCATCTTGAGTCTGCCCAATCTCTCAGTCTCTGTTTCCAACAGCCAAGCCTGCTGCCTCTTTCAGGGGCATTTCTGCCTCAGCCTCCACCTGTCCACCTGCTGGCCTCGTCCTGGTCAGTTTCCTTGACTGCCCTCAGCTCAGTAATGGTGTCTGCCGTCCTTGGAGCACTGGTGATGACTCTGTGAGGAGGGTGCTAGTTAGGAGCATCATGGAAGCTGCCTGACTCTGCAGGCTGGTCCCAGGCCATGTGAGAGGCAGCATATGCAAGGTGCATAGGAACTGTAGGCAGGGCCGGGCGCGTGGTCATGAGTCAGGTCGCCAGATGTCAGGTTAAATGTAAAGGGTGTGATCGTGTTGAGAATGTGTACATTATTCACGTTCATCGTTATTTAGACCAAGCTCAGCCTTAGAGACACAAGTGGCAGAGAAAACTAAGCAGAAGATGAAGGCCCTGATACACGAACGCACAGCCCAACCTGAGGCCAGTCTCAGCCTTCACCGAGATGAAAGCCTGCATCACAAAGCATGCTCACGCTGAACCGTTAATTCAGGCAGCGCAGCACACAAAGTACTTTTTCAAGCACTCACACCAAAATGGAATGAAGAAACAGTGGGAGCCACCCTTCTTAGGTAGAAATATGTCTGTGTTAGTGAGTTAGCGCCCTAACGTGACAGTTCCTGCTGCATGATGTACAGCTAACCCTGGCTGACACAAAGTTGCAAAAACTCTGAGATTTCACAGATGTTTCACCAGTGACTCCTACACTTCCATCTGCTCAGGTTTCCAGGAGGATACAGGGGGCTGAGGTCCAGGGCCACCGGAGGAGGCCAGGCCAGCTCTGCTGCTCTGCCCCACTGGGGTTCGTGCCTGCAGATGGCTCCTGTCTGTCTTGGACAAGGTGCCCTTCAGCCTGGACGCTGTCTGTCCCTCTGAAGAGAGTTCATCTGGTGCCAACTGCTGATTTCCAGACTGAGACATTTTTCTTGAGTGACCCTCACAGAAGAGGGTGTCACAGAAGAAAACTAAGCAAAGCTGTGCACATTTGTCCCCACAGCAGCTAAGAGCAGAGACAGAATCTCTGATGAGGGTGAGTCCAGTGGTATAAGGAGGCTACTGTTACAGGGGTTTGGGTGGGGATCCAGGAAGCTCGGAGGGACAGTGGAGTCACTAACGGCCCATGCTCACAGTAGCGGGTGGAGGGAGTCATGGAGGACTCAGAAAACAGAGCTGAGAGCCAGGGACATGGCGAGGGCTGGCGAATGAGACAGAGCCCACACTTTGCCCACTGGTACAGGGGCACCCAATAGCCTGTTACCCACTGGAAACTGAGGGCAGGGATAGGGGCAATGCAGGTCCACATAGCTCAGCCTGTGGAGAAGGTAGGGTGTGCAGGAGGGTGGCCACAGCACCCAGAACCCTGTACTTTGGAGTACCCAGCATGGATAACTTAGCACTCTCCCCTGCTGAGTACCCAGCATAGAGTACCCAGTACCCTGCACTCTGGAGTACCCAGCAGAGCACCCAGGACCCTTCACTTTGAAGTACCCAGCACAGACAACTTAGCAACCTGTCCTGGTAGGTACCCAGCATGGAGTACCCAGCACCTTGCTCTTTGGAGTACTCAGAGTGGACAACCTAGCACTCTCCCCTGCTGAGTACCCAGCACAAAGCACCTGGCCAGCGCACATCAGTGCAGTGCTCCTAATGCATTATTTACATGGAAACACAAAGCATCAACCTGAAGATCATCTCCTGCCTGGACGGGGGATTCGTGAGATCAAAGGCAGGGTGAGAGGAGGTCCGACTCAGGCTGACTCGTGAGCAGCAAGCCTGGGCTCTGGTCTGCCACACAGGACTTCTCGGCTGCTGAGAGGCCGTGAGTGAGTGAGGCGGTTTCTGCCTGGGCCGCATGGTCTGGCTCCAAGCACACTGACTGTGCGTGACTCGGTGTCTCCCTCCGGTGTTGTAGCTTCGAGCGCTTGGGGAGGAGCGGCACGGAGGCCGGCGCTTGCTGGGTGCGTGGATGTGCCGGTGTCACTGTTACCTCGCCCAGCACTGGCGGAGGAGCCCACCCAGGACCGCTGAATGCACCTTCCTCATAGAGGACCTGCGGGCAGCCTCAGCGGCATGGGCAACCAGGTCCAGCCTCCCAAGTGACTGCGGCTTGTTCAGCCTCCTCCCGTCTCCCCTGGCGACTCCAGAGATGTGCTGACCTCCCGGGACAGAAGGCAGCATTGGTTAGGTCAGAGGTCCCCAGAGCCAGGACGATGACACAGGTCTTCAGCTGGGGCTGCAGAGCTCTGTGGCTCGGGAGGGCTCCCTGCCAGAGGGGACCACCTCCGACGGCGTTTCCTTGCCAGCGTCGAGCTGAGGCTTCTGAGGGGCTCCCACATGACTTCCCAAGCAGCTGACATCCTTGGCATTCTGCCCACAGGTGGCCCCAGTTATGTGTCAACCCAGCCCTGGGCCTGAAGCTCATTTCCTTACTGCAGTGCCAGTTGTTCTGACAACGAAATATTATGCTAAGTTTCCTCACAGTTCTGAGAACTGTTTCTGCAGAGAACCGTTTCTGCAGAGAACCGTTTAGAGAATGATTTCTTTTTTTGGTCTGGGCACATCTTTTATATATTGAGGAACATAATTATGAATAATTAATGCGTTCACCAGGTAACATGGCCCCAAAAGCCTTCCACTTGAGAGAATTTCAAATTTTACTGCTGAGATAAAAGTGTGCTTGGGTATATATATACAATCTGGTATTTGAATTTTTCATGTAGTATTCTGTATATTGTCAGAAATTTTCCCACTTAAATTATAAAAATGATATTGAGTGATGCCACATAGCAGTCATGTGACCTAATGATTATGCTGCAGTGTATCCATAGATTCCTAGATGTGAACCAGCAGCTTTTTACTTTCTTTTTTAAGTGAAAATACACTCTACTCCACTTCTGCAGGATACAGGTTATCAAAATGACCAAAATGATCTGATTTAAACTGTAAAAAACTTCAAATAAGCAGGGACTCAAAGATTTTATTCACAAGAGGCAAAAAAGAGGATAGGTCATAGAATAAAACTATATACATTTTAATTCATATAGTCATCAACTATAAAAGCTTATTTTTCTTTTCAAGGGAGTTTTACCTTAGACATTAAGTATCTCTTTTATGTGCAAAGCCTTTGTGATCTGGCTCCTTGTGCTGTAATAAAAACCCAGATAAGGAAACAGAATAGGGTCCAGGATGGCTGAGCAATTCATCATTCTGTGCTTCATTCCAAATTGTGTTGTCCATTGAAAAAACTACTTAATGTGTTCAAATTTTGTTCATTTGTCACTGTCTGATCCTGTATGAAATATTCAAAAAGACTTTGGTATAATGAAATAACTGCTAGGAAAACTTTTTTATGATAGATATTATAATCAAGATGCAAGAAAATCATTTTGCATTAGCTTCTAAAGCTTTAAGTAGCTCATCCTGCAGAAGCAATGAAAAAGGTATAATTTTTCAAGCTAAATATTCAATTTAAACCACTGAGCCAACTTTTGAAAGAATATCTAAAAATCATAAATACTAAAGTGTCTATAAATGTTATCTCAAATTGACTGGTATAGAGAAGTCTAAGCCCTGTTTCATTGTATCTATTGATCAAAAAATGTGCTAATCTGGTATATCTTGCTATAAAAGCAAGATAAACACTTTTTCCTAATACATTATCAACATACTTGCTGTGCTGGGAATTTAGAGATAAGCGTGAACGTAGGACTTTGCCAGAGGTTTTCAGCCTCTCGAACACTTTTCTCCTTGCACACACATGACCCAGTCTGCCTTCTTCTCTCCTTTCCTGTCTCCTCACACTCACGTTTCTGTCCTTCTAGCACAGCCTGGTTTATAGTATATGCCGGGTAACGTGATGGTCAGGCGGTCTGGGTTCAGAGGAGACTGGCTGGAGAGGTTACCGCCCTCGCCACTGGGGGGATCACTGACGTGTGCCTAGCTGCTTGGGGCCTCAGAGGAGGAAGTGGGTCATGGGGGTGACCTGAAGATTCCATTCCATCCCCAGCCTCCCTCTCTGCCTCTTCCCCTGATCTCTGCTATGTGATGCCACGTCCTGAACAGCTTTCCTCCACCACACTCCTTCACCCTGATATCCCTGCCTAACAGCCAGAAGGTTCCATACACTGGAACCTTTGAAATCATGAGCCAACATAAACCTCCCTCCCTTAAATGGTGGGTTTTAGGTGTTTTGTCCCAGGGACAGGAGACTGCCTGACACACATCACTTCCCATGGCTTGGCCTCCCAGTGCTGCCATTTCTGAGATACGTTGTTGGTGCTGCTCCGGGGCTGCTGTGTGCAGCACAGGGTGTCTGGCAGCATCCTGGGGCTCTACCCACCAAGTCCCAGTAATGCAACCATCACTCCAGACAACCAGTCTCTCCAGGTAGCCGCCACATGTGGCCTGGGGGAAAAGCCACTGCATATGTAAGGCCCTGTTCAGTTTGGAACCACCCTGCAGGATGAGATTTGGTTCAGAGGAGATGCAGGTGAGTACTGTTACAGCAGTGCAGGCTGAGATCCAGTTTTGGTGGGGGTAGAGCCCTGCTGAAATGGTAAACACGTTTTTCTCATGCATTGAACTCAGCTCCACACAAGCTTAAGATGGCTTCTACATCAATTCTGAATTACATTTTCCAATGTTTGAAGCGGAAAAAGAAGACACTGCTTTTCTAATAGGTTTGAACATCGTGGCTCATAAATTTCTAATGGGACTTAAAAGACCTTTAATTCTTTTCTCCTCTCTTATTTATTTGCAACTAGGGAAAAAGATGATTCTAACTCTATTCTAGGAAGAGAAGAAAGGAGGAAGAAAGAAAAGTAAAGTTGGAGAGAGATGACCCAAAAAAGTAGGAGAGGAAGAAAACAAAGAGTAATTGAGCAAAGTACAATAAAATTTTCCATACTTAAAGGCATATTTATGAGTTAAATTCAAATGAAATATTTTTAAAGGAAAGTATATCTTTCAGCCTGAATATAGCCAACAGAAAAAATTTAATTAGCAGTAATTGACTTTGTTACATGAAACACTACAGTTAATCTAGCAGAGACAAAGAAAAATAAAAAAGAGACGTGAAAGACAATTTTTTAAAAAGAAAGGAAAAGAAAAACAAAATGTTATTAATTATCCCTCTACTCCTAGTCTAAGGAAACCAGGGAAAGAGTTCAAGCTGTGGGCCCTGGTTCTGTGTCCTTGTCCCTGGAGAGCCGCGCAGCGCTGCAAGCCCAGAGCAGGGCCCAGACCTGCAGAACGGCCGGCTTCCCACTCCTCCGCCTCCTGAGGCTGGGTTCTCCCAGACCAGACCGAGACAAGCACTCACAGGAGCGGGCACTGGCAGGCACCCTGGAAATGGGAGAGGAGGCAGAAGGCCACTGCAGGGACCAGGAGAAATGCGGCCCCTCCCGGCCTCAAGCCGCACCCCAGGCCTCGCTGATGAGTGTGCACAGCTGTGGGAGGGCCAGAACCTATCAGGTTTGTGTTCTTCTCAATTATAATAAAGGCTAAGTTCTGTTTTTGTTTTGTTCTGTGTTTCGTGGAACCCAGAGCCTTCACACTGAGCTACATTCCCCACACTTTTTATTTTTTATTTTGAGACAGGGCCTCACTAAGTCACTAAATTGCCCAGGCTGGACTGGACTTTCGATCCCGCCTCAGCCTCCCAGAGTGCGGGGATTACAGGTGTGCGCCGCCACGGCCAGCTGGTGCTCTTTGAGCCCCAACCCTCCATTCTTAATGCGGTTTTAGTTTACTCAAAGCATTCACACTATTTAGTCATTGTGAGACTGCATTTTGCTGAGCTGTGCAGTTCACCTGTCCTCAGGTCAGATGTGTTACTTACACTGTGACGTCTGGGTGTCTATGAACTTCTTTACCAACGCGTCCGTAGTCTGAGTGTAGAGACTGAGGGCATATCTCAGAGACTGAAGATCTGGGCTCTTCTCCAAGAAATTCTTCTTCAGGCCATTTCCTCCTGCATGGAAGTATTGCTAAAAGGAAAAAGAAAGTCATATAAGCAGTACTGGAAATATGGGCTTTGCTACTGAAATAGCAGAGCTCAAAAATAACACTGCCAAGGTAGGTACAAGTGCACTGGCACAAAGCATTTGGTTCAGTGCTAAACCACTGTCATCATTTAATCAGGCTTTCAGGAGATGAGATTCTTGAAGGCCTAAATGTTTCCCTTTCACCCCAACTTGGGTTACCGAACAGGATCAGGACATTGCCCTGGTCAGCAACCTCAGGTTGCTGGTCAGAACGAGAGGTCCACGTGTCAACTGTCAGCTCGGTTACCACTCCTGTGTTCAGGGCAGGAGAACAATACCTAGGTTTTCAGCATTTCACACACGCTAGCTTTGCAGACACTAATTTCAAATTCTAGGCCAGGGGCCTGCAGCTCTGTCTCACCCATTCTTAAGTCACAAAGTCACACAAAGGTGCAGAAATCCATCTGCCATGCTGACTTCCTATGGGTCTGAGAAACATAATACAACACACACACTTTGGTTTCTATTTTGATTTTGATGTCGCCATGCAACAATCTTGAAAGATTTCAGTTTACACCTAAGGTAGAGGAGATGCCTGTGCACTGACAGTGAGCATGACCATCGAGAGATGTTGGCACTTTGCTGTCTTATGCACAACCAACTGCTACAGAACTAAATGCTTCCTCTAAACACTTCAGAAGATGATACATTTATGACATTCTGTTACACACCCATAGTGGTTTTCTCTTTTCCTGAGCTCACAGTGCAGGAGGAAGCCGAGTCCTCAGTCATTTCAGCTCTGGGATCCACCAACTGCACCGAACAGAGGGATCTGAGGATGTGAGTGATGGCTCTGACCCACCCATTAAATATGCATCGCCCCTTGCCCTGCTTTTGAATTGAAAAATCAAAATTATTTGTGCTCAAAGGGAGCTGCAAAGAAATAAAATGTTTCAGGCATCTATAAGCTCCGGAGTGTTCTTTCAAAATGTAGCGCTGGAGCAGATTCAGCGTGTGAGCCAGAAGAGGTAAGCAATGGGAGCAGCCATCTGAGAGACACTGGCACTGTGGTCTCCTCCCGGACCAAAGGTCCGTGGGTCATGGGAGTCTCCTCGTGGATGCCAGCTGCATGCACTAAGGAAATGCATGTTGTAGCAACAGCTACGGGGACAAGGCAAGCAGAAAGGAAAAGCCTTTCCTGACTCCTTAGGATGAAGCAAAAACATAATGCTTAAGATTGGTGCCTGTCTTAGTCACTTTTTACTAGTTGCTGAGACAAAATACCTGATGCCCAAAGTTGGGAAAGCAAATGTTTATTTCTTACAGTTTTTGGAGGTTTCAGTCCATACTCAGTTGGCTCCAAGACAAGGTGGCATGGCGGGGCCGCAGTTCATGGCGGCTGCAAACAGCAAGGCAGAAACTGGCGAGACAGAGACACGTCTTCTTCCTGCTATTACATCACATCCTGGCTCCACCCCTAGGTGGGGTGTAGCACTCATGCCCCAATCCAAGTGCTAGACAATGCACCAATCACAAATGCATAATGCAAAGGCATGAGGCCTGGGGGCCACTGACATAAACCATGACAGTGCCCATTTTGTCCTTATTGTAAAAATGTTAAGATATTTTCACACACAGACATTACTCATTATGGACCTGGAATTCAGAATTGTTGCCAGTGCCTTGATGAACAAAAAAATGAGTTCTGTTCCTCAACAAATATACGATGTATACAAGTGGAAAAATATTAAACAGATGTGTGCAGGGGGGAGATGTACCCTGGTCTTAACTGCGTCTTCACAAGAGGGCTGGGAACACTTTGGAGGTTTCCACAGTGAACCCAGGTGCCACCAGAGGAATGGCCACCCTTCTGGTGCAGGTGTAGATGGCGCCAGGAACAGGAGAGACCCCTGGGGTGGGGAGGCCAATGGAGGGGAGGGGAGTCCCTATGTGGGCCTCAGGTCAGCCAGGTCTTAGCCAACCTGAGTGCCTGTGCTAGAACACTGTACAGGAAGGTAGAAGAGAGGTGACAAAATGGGCTTTTGTACTTCTCTGGAGAAATGAGCAAAAAGATTTAGTGGGTGTTCTGTCTATTGTACCCATAGTGTTATTGTATCCATAGTGTTATTTTCCTCTTTCCTTGTCTTTGAGGTGTTTTTAAAAACTAAATTGTAGAAAATAGCGCATAATGTAGATGATTTGCTCACAGCAATGCAACTTAATAGCTGGATGAGGTGGCACATGCCTGTAATCCCAGCACTCAGGAGGCTGAAGCAGGAGGACTGCTGTGAGTTCAAGACCAGCCTAGTTTGCTAAACAGTGAGTTCAAGAGAAGGTGGCTGCAGAGTGAGACCCGGTCTCCAAAAAAAAAAAAAAAAGCAGATTAATTGCTCTGGTGGGATGTGACTGATTTTGGCTCTGAGAAGGATCTGTTTTGCCTGTGTTGTGAGCGCATTTTAGCTTTACTTACTGCTCACACATGTGTGGTTTGGGGACCTCTCCTGGGAGCCAGCTGCAATACCTTGCTGGTTGTCTTACTCGTTGATATATTGCACCGTTGTGTTCTTTTTAAAAAGCCACCCCTTCCCAGTGTGCATGAAGTTGCACAGGTGGCAGCACTTGCAAGGATGACCCAGGTGTCGGGGTCCAGTGGTTGAGGACAGAGCTACAGGCCCCGGGGTTGCCCGGACAGCATCAGGGACCGTGTCCGCCCTCCTGCCTGCTTTCTGCCGCCTCTCATAGCAGATGTTGAGGGAACCCGTGCTGCGAGCCAGGCCTCTCACTGAGTGCCGGTGATGTTACAGGGAGAAGCTGCAGTGGCTGTCGGAAATCACCTCCCGCAGGGAGTGCATCTCCTATGGCAGGAGTAACTCCCACACACCAGCGCGAGGTGTGAGCCAAATAGTTCCACAAGGAGGGTTGGCAACAGCTTCCAGGACAGTGACATCCTTGGTGCTTACTGGTCAGGGCTGCTTCAGCAGCCTCTGGATAATGGGTCACAGTGAGGAGTTGATTACAATTCTGCTAAGTCACCAAGAGAAACCCGGGTCTCAGCAGTGCTGGGGAGAACAGGGAGACCTGAGGTCTTCACAGGGTCTTCCCCTGACGTGGTCTATAGTGCTGTGTGCTATCCTCATCCCATCCTCATCCCTAAACTGTGCTGCCTGGAAACCCCCTGTCCTCGCTGGGCAGATTCGGTCCAGGGCAGGCGAGGGGGGATGCTGGCCTCTAGAGAGTCACAGGGCTTATCCACGTAACAAAGGCACCAGACCCAGGGCAGAAAGAAAGCTGTCTCATCTTCATTAATATCCCTGGTTTCCAAGATTATCTGGCTACAGAATACCTATCACTGGTCACCTGTCTACAATTTGGGGGATACCATGGAATATGACCTTGGAAATCTAGAAAAGAGTATTACTTTGAGTATGAATTTGGAAATGCTAGAAAAGAAGACCATGGCTGACTTCATCTATCTGAGAGATTTCTGAGGAAAGAGAAGGCTTTATGGAAGACAGAACAAGAAACAAGCTATGAAGGCATAAATCATCTACTTATCCTTCAGCCTTCCTAGTACCTAGAGGAAGATGTGTTTTCCAGCTTAGTCATTACCCTGTAGGTCTCTGGGGTGTGGGGGGCAAATCACAAAGTGGAAACAAAAACACAGTCTGACTTTGTTCCAAAGGTCTCCCTGGAGTCACAGGTCGGAACACTCAACTGACCTCCTCCTTCTGAGCCAGTCTTCCAAGGCTCCAGCAGGATATTTGGTGAACAGATCTCTCTACCCACAGAAATGATGCTTTTGTTTCTGGAGTGCATTTTATAAGGAAAGAGGTGGAAAAACAGAATCTCAGACAGAGGGGAGCAGTGTTGGAGAGAAAACAAACTAAGGTGCTAAGAATGGAAGCCGCTTGCTCTGGGGACATAGACAGAGGGAAAAGACAACTGCAGCTCCGCAAACACGAACTCCCAGCAGGTTTACAAGGCTTGGCCCTGTGCGGGCCAGGGGTGCCTGTGCTGGTCGTTACTGTGTGGCCCTGGAAACCAGAGGCAGGGGCTCAGGGTCCACCTGGGCATTGGCACCCAAGGCTCCACACTTGGTTCTGAATCTTGGGGAGGGACTCAAAGCAACAGGAAGGGGGGAGTTTGCACTTTGCTTGGGCTGAAGAACATGTAGGAGGGAAGTCTTCAGTGTCAAACACATCCCACCGCCAGGGCTCAAGCTGCTCACCTATCTCCACTCATTACAGTGAGTTACTCGCCGGAAGGAAGTCACATGATGAGGGGAGTCTGCGTGTGGGGCTGTGAGCTTCTGGATGCCTGCCTCCCGAATGTGGGAATGGACTACTGTCTACGGCGCTAAGCTGAAGGCCAGGACTCAGTTTCTTGCTGCTCCTGGGGACCTGCAGCAGGAGCCAAGCCTCCCGGCACGCTGTGTTCCGCCTGGGCTCTGTGCTGGCAGTGCGAGCCCGCAGAGAGGGGTCGCAGGGCAGGGCGCAGGTGGCTTCCTCCTCAGGAAGGGACTCTCAGTGTCTCAGAGGTGGGTGTGGAGGGGCTGGGTGTCCAGGTCACAGAAGAGGGGGTGTTCACAGGGTGGCAGACCATGCCCAGCCTGATGTCTCACACAGAGGAGCACAGCAAGGCGAGAAGCTGGCTTCACAAATGTTAGCACCTGGCGGCACAGTGTGACATGACTGCCAATCAGTCCTGGGATGAACATGGGGTAGTGGGTGAACACACATGGATGAACGGGCCTCTGCTCCAGGTCAGCCTCACATTCGTGCTCACCACTGAGTGCAGAATGCATGGAGAGGGCCCCGGGGCCCTTCGCGGTCTGCGGGGGTGGAAAGCTAAGGCTCACGAAGAGTGTCCCACGCACAGGAGCTGCGTTTTGTGTGTGATGACTCATCGACTCCTCTCTTCCCATCCTGAAGGTGACAGCATCACCGCCCACAGGTCAGGGCCTGCTGCCATCTCCCTTCCATCTCCATCCTCCTCGGTGGCAGTGTGATCTCTGCATGGATCTGCTCTTCTCTCCTGGCAGTGGTGAAGGCCTCCGCCTTCTCACTTTAACTCACAGGTTTCCACTACATCTGAATGGAACTGGAAAGAGCTGTTAAAAAGCATCATATTCTTTATCTGAAAAATACCGAGATCTTTTTCCTGTTTCTCTTGTTCATCACGAAACTGCAGAAAAGAAAGCATTTTAGACCTGGCTGTGATTTTTGAGATGAAGAGAATACTGCTAAGTAAAAAGTCAGGATAAATACCATCTGCTTGCTTAGCTAGCCATTCTTCCTACAACCCAAATAAAATTCTCAAAATTCTTATAACGCTTCATACTGTCATACACTGTTTATCTTGCAAATCTATTTTTGCTGACTTATGGGAACATGCTAATGTTTCTCCACAAGATCCCGAGAAGTCCTTTTTGGTTTTCTCCACGGTCTTGGTAGCAGTTTCCCAACCTCACTCTTGCTTCCAACGCTTGCATTATTACACTTTCAGAAAATCCATGCAGACAGTGCACTTTGCAAGTTTAGATGCAAGCACAGGCTGCCAGCAGCCACTTCCAGCTCTTAGAAAGCATCTGATAGATGTTGAGAAGCTATGTTGACTGCACCCTGGGTCAGGGAACTGCTTCCAGGAGCACGTTTCTGCGTTTCCCTTTTGCCGAGTCTCCCCTGGCACTCAGCCTCAGTGACCCGCTCCTGTCCATGCCTTCTCACACCCTCTCTCCCTCCTGCGCCAGGGCGATCACTGCTCACTCTGGACACGGGACATTCACAGGCTGACTGATGCTGTCCCTTGTGATGCTCCTGTGGCCTTTCCCTTCATCCTTGCGGTCACCAGATGTCCCTCTTGGGAGAAGATTCCCCCAGACCCCCAAAGAACATTCAATGCTGTTTCTGAATTCCTCAGCAAATCTTCCAGGATCCCTTCACTTTATTAATTGTGCCTGTTTTATTCCTAGGACTTCTGTCTGCCTCCTCATTACTATTTCTATGTACAGTAAGCTGTCAAATGAATTTTGAATTGCAATACTGCAAACGAGGTGGTTATTTTGTTGTGCCTACAAGCTGAATTTTAAATAATGCAAAAACTTTACTTGTGATAATTTTAAAAAGATGCTGGGAGACAGTTGCTGGAGTTGGATAGCAGACAGCAGAAAGGAACCAGACCTCAGGCAGAGTGAGAAATTCAGAGGTGTGAGATAAGGCTCAAAACCATCTTCAGCTATTTGCCCAGAATCTTGTGTATAGTAAATGAAGAATAAGAAGGGGAAAAGTAACTTCTGAAGGTGTATTTGAATTCACGTTTAGTTTAAAATTCTTTATACTAAGAAATACAGATTTCTAGAGGGATGGGCCTTCATGTTTATTACTTTTAGAGAAGGCTCTATGTGGCCGCTCTCTGATGTCACAGGCATCTACACCAGATCTTGCAGCATGCAAATTCAGGTTCGCATGCCCAGGGGTATGCAGGAGTTTGGAAGCAGCTAGTATTACTCTGTGCATTTCAAACTTCATCACAAAATACTCTGAGGATTGGTCAAGATTTCAGAATTGTCTTCAGCCTTTGGATTCCTACTCAAGCCAGAGTAGCTGCTTCTGGGAGAAGATCTCTCTTCCTATTAGAAAAAACCCACATTTCAGCAATTCCCATGCCAGACCAAGTCTTCCTGGGCTGGTGGGCTGGGACTCCAAGTCAGGTGAGGCCCTGCCAAGCTGATTTCCCCTTGTTGAATGGTTGGTTGATTGTATAAACTTGAGAAGTTAGAAATTTAAGTAAATTGGCTCAGCAATTCTACTCTCTAAGGTATAGCGGACCTGCCCTAGGGTGGCTTGCTGCCTGGATGGTATAAAGGGGAATGAAGGACAGACTGGCTTCCTTCTTTGTAGGAGCTCCAGACTTAGCCTTCAGTTTGAACATCACCTCCTGGCTTCTAGCACACTCTTCTGCCTTGGATCCTTCAGCCTTCTGCCTTAGACCTTTCAGCCTTTTGTCACAGATCCATCAGCCTCCTGGTGTGGACTGATGGGACACTGCAGTGAGCTCCAGACCTGGGACTGAAACCTTCAGCTTCCAGTGTGCAGACGCCCTCTGTGTGCTTCCTCCTCAGACTCTCCAGCTGACTGTCCCAAGACAATCTAGTAGTTTCTCATACATGTGTATATCTTGTGTTCCATCTGTTTCTGTAGTGAAACCCTGACTGACTCACCTTGTGGCCCTCTGCTTGCAGCACGCACTAAAGAGGAGGCTGGACATGTGTCTCATAGCTCTCACCCTACTCCTTGTGCTTTCAAACACCTCCCATTTAGCTATTTAGAGGTGAATGAGATGGATCCCAACCCTGCCAACCATGATCATGGTTCCTGTCGTTTGTACCACGGCCTATACTCTTAGCTTAGAACTGGAACTCTGGGGGTTGCAGCTCAGTTACATTTTATTGTCTCAGAGAATATTTTCACCAATACTTGTATAGAGATGGGAAGACTTCAAGTTGTTTTTCAATAATTAGAAAATAATCAAAGTTATCAAAATTTTCTGATGTAATACAACCCATTTTGGCCTGCTATATTTTATTTGCACTTTGCAAACAGTAAAATAATAAGCAATGAGAACTGGCTTTGGAGTTGGAGGTCTTTTCTCAGCTCTGCAAATTACTAACAGTGCTGTGGCCATGGTAAAAATCTAAGTGTCCTTGCCTTCAGCTCTCTCATCTGCAAATGTGAACAACTGCTCTTGTCCTGGCCCACGTGCAGGGTGTTTCATGGATGTGGTGAGAGGACGTAGACCTGAGGAGGACTTGACAAGTGCACACAGTCCTGAGTGTATGTTCTGCAAACTTTGGAGCACTCCCCTTCATGTCTCTCTTTCTCAATTCCAGCTCATTCGGTTAACTGAGCTAAAGAGGGATTAGCCTGGTGGCACTGGTTGCTTTGGTCTCAGAGCATTTCTCGTTCTCAGAAGGGATCCGCTCTTATTACAGCATTCTCCCTGTAAATCAGGCTCCAGGCAGACCCTGAGTCTCCCTCCAGTGTTTGGAAAACAACTCTTCGAAGGAATACTCCTTCTCCTGAATTTCTCCAGTCACCACCAGAATTCATGTGTGGTAGGGCAGTTGTGGTCCTGGGGCAAATCTTGAGGCAGACAAGCTGAAGGGAGATGGGGTTTTCTCAAACCAACCACAGAGGCTGCAGAATGCAGATGTAGATAGCAACCCTGGCAGAGGGGCAGGCCACAGCATCAAGCAGTCACCTAGCAGATAGGCCACCCTCTCAGGGAGGTCCCTGAAGGCAGTGGCATCCTAGAAATGAAGCATGAGGGGGTTGGGGGCCTGACCATGGGCTCACAAGGACCAGCACTGGACTCCACTCTGGAAGAGCAGCCCAAAATGAGGACTCACCTGCTAGACCTTGAACACCAGGTACAGTGGACCCTTGAGTTATAACTGGCCTGGCATATGAATAGCTTGGGTTATGACCAGAATTTCAGTTTTAACTTATGACTAAAGTCTTGAGTTAGGACCCAAATGCTGGCTGCTTGTGCTTCCAGATGGCCGCAGATACGGATTTAACCCTTCATGAATTCTGGAAGGACCACTGCAACATCCTTTCCTGGGTGGGGTTAACTGAGAAATCTCAGGCCACTGTCTCTCGGAGGACCCTGAGCTTGGCCTGTGTATAGGAAAGCGACTTTGAAGGCTTAGTGGAGCCTGAGCCTTCAGCTGCCAACTTGAGTGACAGCCAGCCCTCGAGAATGAACTGAGTCCGTAGACCACGAGTCCACTGTAGTTCTGTCCCCAGAGAGCAGGGTGCACAGTGACTGCAGAGTTTTCACAGATGACCTGATGGAATGCAGGGCATTTGAGAGGCTGAGATGTGGCTCAGCGGGATTTGCTTGGGGTCTGGTCTGTCTCGGGCTGGGGTCACAGGCTCCTGGCTTTGCCAGGACCCTCAGAGAAATGCCAGGCCTGGCTCCTCTCCCTGGTTCCACAGAGCACAGCCCCTTCCCATCCGAAAGCCACACACTGTTCTTGCAAAGTCCACTCGGGGCTGTGCTCTATTTATAACATCCACTTTACTTTCCTCCTCAGAGGACATTAGGCGGCTTTTATTCCTAGATGGAGCCATTACTGCTCCAAACATGAGACCCCTCCTACTCAAATATTTCAAACTAATTTTTAGGAAGAGTCAATTTCAAACTTTCCCTGTATTTTTGTCTTTGTTTTTTTCTCAAAATTATTTTGCCAAATCACCATACTTGCACAACTAGAATCTGTGGGCTCTCCTGCACTCAGTTTCTGTCTCCTCCCTGCCTGAACCCCACCCCTCACCCTGCCTCCTGTCTCCACCTCTGGTTTTAGCTCTGAGGCAGCAGAAGACGGGCCTCAGAGAAAACGCTGAAACCATGAAGCACAGTCCACGGGTGATGGTTCCAAGGAGGCACGGAGCCGGTCTCATGATGCCAGCGAAGGTCCACTCCTCTCTGCAGGACCCAGCACCTCACAGGTCTCTGCCGTCCTGGCCTCTTCAGAGAGCAGTCAGCATGGCCTGAACTTCGTAGGAAACCCACGCCTCTATCTGTAAACTTCCCCTATGAATGTGAACTGTCTACAGGCAAAAGGAATTATCTGGAGCAGAATTTTGGACTCTACCTTGAGATTGCATAAATTCAGCTCACAGGCCACTGGCTTTTCATCAACTTTGGGCTCCGAGAACTCAGTGTCCACAATACAAGGCCTTTTTTTTTTTATTTTCAATGGAAAATAAAATCAATTTATTATGTTCCTGAGAATATAAAAGGTGCCATTTTAAAATTCATTTCAACTAGCATAGAAAGCATAAAAGCAAACTCTGTGAACCTAAAGCCTGTGTGAACCATCTGTTTAACCAAGCCTTGAGATGCATGTCTCTTTGAAAACCTGAATTACAACACAAGTGCCACGTGCATTTTCAGGGACAGAGGACACAGGCGTAGGAGCACGTGACCCGGGAGGCTAAGCGGATGGCAGCACCTCCTGCTCCCACACTTGGACGGAAGCTCTCCGGCTCCCTCCCGTGGCCTCAGGGTGCGGGGACTCACCTTGATGGTGGCCAGTGCCTCCTCCATAATGGCACACTGCCTGGGTGTCAGGCCCCTCGAGTCCTCGCGAATCATGTGCTCCTGGAAAACAAGTGCCTTCATTTAGTCAGCACTCTCAGACAGGCTCTGTCCACTTCCTGCATGCCGAGGTCAAAGATCCAGGCTCCAAAACAGTAGTTGACTAGTGCTGTCTACCTTTTGTGTTTGAATCCAGGACCATCATGCCTTCACACTGAGCTCTCTCCAGCCTTTTTCTATTATTTTTTACTTTGAGGAGGGCGGGTCACACTAAATTGCTAAATTGTGCAGGCAGGGCTGGAATTTGTGATCCTCTTGCCTCAGCCTTATCTCCTCAATCAACCACTAACGGAACTGGACACCTGTGAGAATTCAGAATGACAGCTCTGTTCTATAGATGCATCACGGTGGTTATTCAGTTCTTTGTCAGGAAGGAGGTGGTATAGATGATAAAACAGGACACTAACATCATAGGTACCTGTTTCACCTTGGTAAGTGATTATACAGACGATGTTCCCCACTGTGCTGCAGGTAGGAGAGGGTACCAAGGGAACCAACTGGACCACTGCTGGCCTGGGACAGCCCCCTCTGCCAGCAGCAGCAGCTGGTGTCTTTTGCAATTGCCCAGCAAAGTTAGGGAATGCTTTATCTTCCTTGTTCTCACAGGAGCCACAAACCAAGTGCCAACATTTTCTGCTTCCTACAGATGCTGCATCTGAAAACTGTAGCACCTGAACGCTGTGGGCAGTGTCACATCAAGTAGAAAACCCAGCTAAGGTCATCTGTGTCTGGAGCTCTTCCCCTTAGCTCTGTTCATTAAACAGGGTAGTTGTGGCCAAGTTCCAACCCAAATGATGGAGGGGCTGAGGGTTTCTACACGCAGCAGTAAGCTCAAAGCTCTGGGAACCCAAAGTGCTTATTATTAAAGGTTGGGCTGAACATGTGTTGCATTCATTGCTTGCTGGGATGAGAGTTCAGTTTTCTGTGCTGCGCTGACTTTAGGGCTTTTCTAGACTTGACTGGATTTCTATGCAATGCTGCATTCTGCCTTTGTTCACATATGAGAGCGTGTGTTCTGATTTGCTCCAAAAGCAGCCACATTGATGGCTGCAGTGCAAAGTTAAAATCCTTGGAGCAGGTCATGAGGCCACAGCCATCTGCCTTCCTGGTCTGTTACTAGGAGACGAAGAGGGTGGTAGAGCTGCGTTAGCGCCTGGATTCTGGGGCTGGCAGCTCCCTCGCTCTCCTTACCTTCAGTTTGGATAACTGTCCGAGGTCTTTTGCTGTGATGAAAATCATCTGAGGGCCCTAGAAACACATAGAGACAAGAAAAGGAAGATCAGTCTTAACAGTGACAG